>PVLD010012039.1:0-62224 GCA_004027595.1 Dinomys branickii | reverse complement strand
ATTCAGCTATAAAGAAAGACAATTTTGGGAACTTTGTAGGCAAGTGGACAAAACTGGAGTCCATACTCATAAGTGAAATAAATCAGCGATACATGTGCAGGCAACGTATTATATCACTGGTGTAAGAACCCGAGGGTGGGAATATAAACTAAAAGTCATGAAGGAAATCTGTTCAAAAACAGAGAACGGATGGGACGAACGAACGAAGGTAAAGTACAGATTCTTAAAGTAGGCATTAATGTTCTTCTGGATTTCCTCAGGATCCATTGTGATTTCACCGTTTTGAATTTTAGGTGCATGAATTTGTCTCTCTTCTTTTCTTTTACTGCTAAGTTTGGGTAAGGGTTTATCAATTTTATTTAACCTTTGAAAGAACCAATTCTTTGATTCATAAATTCTCTGTATTATTTTCTTAGTCTCAATTGCATTAATTTTTGCCTGTATCTTTATGTTGAAGTTCAACATTAGGTTGTATATTTGAGCTGGTTCTGTTTTCCATATGTGAGAACTCACCACTATAAATTTCTCTCTTATATCTGCTTTCATCATGTCCCATGAATTCCTTATGCTGCATTGACATTATCATTTAATTGTGTATATTATTTTATCTGTTACCCATTTGTTGTTCAGTTGAGTGTTATTTAATTTCTAGGCGTTGATGTATTTTTTGTGCATTTTTTGCTACTGATTTCCAATTTCATTGTACAATGGTCAGATAATATGTGCAGGATAATGTGAGTTCATTTGCCTAGGTATATTCTATGGGCTACCATGTGGTCTATTTTGGGAACCATCCCATGTGCATCTGAGAAGAATATATGTTCTGATGTTGTAGTGTGGAACACTTGAGATATTTATATCCAAATAGCTAAGATAACTGTAATACTAATTTCTATTGATTTATTGCAAGGAACAGTTAATATTTAATTGTTTGATCAGTCTCACATACCTATGTCTGGTTATCTGAGTAACCAATTTGCAGATAACAATATGTAATACAACAACCATTGTTAACTTCCTATCACTGTTTTGAAATTCTGTATCATTTTCATTGTTTTTATTTTGTTTTGGTCATGTCTTTGTTTTCATTCTTTTGTTTTTGTTCTTTTATCTTTACAATAATAGTATATATTTGTTTTATATAGTTGGGTGCACCAGTGTCTGGTCATATATACTTATGATTGTGATCTCTGGCCTTTAGAGTTTTCCCTTAACAAGTGTGTAGGACCTTCACTGATCTTTTCATCAGTCTTGGCTTTCAGTGCACATTCTCTCTATATACAATAGCTATTCCTGCTATTTTCTGGGTTCCTGTCATATGGAGTATTATTTCCTATCCTTTGGCTTTCAGTCTTTGAATTTATTTTTGAGTTAAATGTGTTTCCTATGTACAGCATATTGTTGGATTTTGCTTCTTTTTCCATTTTGCTAGTCTGTTTCTTTTGATTGGTGAATTGAAATCATTTATATGGATGATTATAATTGGTATGTGTTGTATTATCTTTCTCATGTTTTGCTCCTGTTGTTGATATCCTATGCTTCTCCTCTGTTTAACTGATTTCCTTTTGGTGGCTTCTTTTTATTGGTGATCTTGTAATTGTATTCTTTCTTATTTTCTTTCTAAAATATCCTTCAGAGAACTTTGGAAAGCTGGTTTCGTGGTCATGAAAGTATTTTATTCTCCATTAAGTCTGAAAGATATTTTGCAGGGTACATCAGTCTGAGTTAGAGGCTATTTTCTTTTAGGGCTGGAGGTACTTCACACCAAGCTTTCCTTGCTTGAGGGTTTGTATTGAGAGATCTACTGTGATTCTAATGTGTTTTCTTTTATAGTTGATTGGTTCTTTTCTCTAATTGCTTTTAATATTATCTTCTTGGGCTGAATTTCTGGAATCTTGATTATTATATGCTTAGTACAGATTTATTTTGATCATTGCTATTAGAGTTATATATGCCTCATTTATTTATATGTCAAATTCTTTATCCATGTTTGGGAAGTTTCCTGCTATTACATCTGTGAGGAGATACTTTATCGCATTTGTGCTATCTCCAGCTTTGTTACTGACTCTGATTAATCTTATGTTGCTTTTTCTTGCTTCATCTTGCAGCAATTGGATTGATTTTTCATGGTCCCTTATTTTTAAGATATGCTTCTTTTTATGTTCACTAAATACAGTCCTGTATTCTAAATCTCATATTCTAGCTCCTCTTTTGTTCAATCTGTTGCATATGCTTTCATTGATATTTTAAATCTCCTAGATGTCTGTTTGGATTCTTTTCTTGGCTTCCATTTTCTTCCTATAGTGGCCATTTATGGTCTCCATCATTTTCATATGCTCCTCTGTTATTTATTAGTGTCTGCTGCAGATTTTTTGGGCATGTCTTTTATTTTGATTGTCATTTCTTTTCTTATCTGAGAGGTTATTTTCTCTAGAGTTACTTCAATTTGTTCTCTCCCTCTTCTGCTATCATTTCAGAAATTTCTAGTTGTGGCTTCCAATTTTTTCTATCTCATTATGCTGTGGACTTGTCCTCGGTAGACTAGAGGTATGGTGTTGTACTTACATTCTGTGTCTTGTCACTTTCTATTTTCTATTTTTAATTTTGTTTTATCTTCTCTGCTAATGCTTGTAGAATTCTCATGGTGGCTAGCTTTATCACTAGTATTGTGGCTTCCCTAAGAAGTGTCTATTCCTCAATCATGTCTTCTAGGTTTAAGTGTTCCTGGTCATTGTGTCTATCCCAAGAACCTACTTTCCCAACTTATTAATAATGGGAGATTGTTACCTCTGGAGAACCACTGCATTGAAGACCCCTGACTGCAGCCCCCCATTATAGCCTTTTTCTTTTCCTTATTAAATTGGTATAATTATAGAAGTACAGACAGTGATAGCTAGAGAGATAAGTTTCCTTTTAACTGGCCTAAAGAATGCAACTGGAATTCAGCCAAGTACTGATTGTACCATGCAGGCCATACCATAATGTGTGGGCCAGTATCACCCCCCCCATTAATGGCCATCCCTGTGGTCAGATAAGCGACCAATGAGGGGATGGGGCTCAGATGTGGGATCATGTCAGTATTGAAGCCGTAAGACTCAAAGCAAAATCTTCTCAGCACTAAAAGGTTGCTTGTAGCAATATACTAAATTACCTGTTAAACTGATGTGGAAATTTTACAGTTTTGCACTTGACAATTAATGCTTTGTTTTGGCAATGCTGGTATGCCTGCAGGAGTGACTGCTCCTGCGCTTTCGGCCATGACATTCTACCCACGCTCTTCTTGTGCCTCTGTTCCCTGTGCTCTTAATAAAAGCTGGAAGCTGCTGTGGATAATTGACTTTTGCTTCTTTGGAGAAATTGCTCATCCCAGAGCCATTTACAACTGCAGTTTTCTCTTGGTTTCATTTTCAGCTGCATGCCCCATCACTGACTAGGACACTGAACTTTACTCGAGGGTCTTCAGGACATGGCGGTCCCCATAGGTCTGTGACTGGCTCTGCAACCCATCCTTTCGTACTGGACTATGATCATGGTTATTACTCCAGGCAATTACAATGTTGTCTTATGACAGAAGAAATCATTACAACATGCATGACGTCCTGCTTAAATTAGTAAAATTAGCTGTAATAATAACACCCAGTACAGCCTAGCAAATGACCAAGCATTAATTTGGTATCTTTAATCATAGAAGCAAAAATTCCACTTACATAACAAAATCCAACATATACCAGAAACTTGTACATAATTAATTTACCCTTAGTAGATTGATTATACCTGATGGCTATTTGGTGTCCCTCAGGAAATACGCTGCTGCTAGGTCACTCCCTCTGGTTCCTCTGGTGGTGCTAGGCCATGATGTGCCTGCTTCTGCCAGCACTCCTCTACAGAATATGTGTTAAATTGTAGTTGAAAGAGTTAACTGGAAACATATGCTCCTTAAAAAGAGTTAATGAGAAATCAAATGGAAATGGTTGTACCTGGGAAACCACTATTCTCTTTGGTCTACTCATCTTCTTTAGTGTTTTTAAAGTAGAAATAGAGAAATTATCTTAATTAGGAGATATTTTCATTAAGGAGAAATAGATCTTTTGGGGAAAATTAGCTAACTGGTTTATGATTTAACTTTTCAGTCATAGATTTCTTTTTTTCCTCAGCTTTTGTGCCTACTAGAAATTAGCTTTCTGTAGCTTACAAAAGAAGTTAAGATAGAATTGCTTTGACACCTGAATATCATTTCATATTACACTCCCTGTGCATTGATCCAGAAATCTAAGTCATTCTCTGGTACCTAGAATATTTGATTCAGTACATAATTTTTTAACTTTACAAATAATGAAAATCATGAAAAGTCTGCTAATATGGGATATAAATGACTGTAAATGTCCAACAAAATAACTTTCTTTGAATATGTGTATATCACTCTTTAAAAAAAGACTCAGAGGTTTTTTGTTATACTTAAGAAAACTATGAGAAATATTCATTTAAGATCAATCAATAATGTGTATAATATTAGTACTTAGTTATCTGATTCTCAGTCCAATGTTTCTTGATTGTACAACAGTGAACCCACAAATCACTAAAATCCATGCTCAGACAGTATTGTCCTCTTGTCATTAACTTGTAAACGTACACTCTGACATGGCTGTGTGGATTGGCATTCATGTATAATCTTCAAGGTTCCTGCCACTTCATTACCAATCAACATGCAATGAGATTTCACTACATAGCAATTGCCAGAACAGTGATTTCTGTCTTTGGGTCATGAAATCTGAGTACAACAAAGTGAACCATTTTTCCCATTAATAAATACTTGGTAATATGCATGGTATTTACTGAGGCCATTTTTCTTATCAAGATTATTTACAAGAGGAAAGAGAACATGAAAGGAGGAGGGGAAGACTGAAAAAAGGCAGGGAAATTGAGAAAGAAGAAAATTTAGATCTCAGAATCCTAGTAAATTATAGAAAAAGCTCCCAACTATTAACTAAATAATTCTATGGCTCTCAGGAAATACTGAGGCTCAACTGAAATGTGAACATTAGTTAATAACTAAAGAACTAGACTGTTGTTCTATATTCTTTCTAACGTTAGAATCTTTAAAAAAAAACAGTCAAAATAAATGTTTCTGATTGTTCTGTATCAAAGTAGCAAATGCTTCATCTGCAGAAAGATTGTACTTCCACAATTAATCTATTAGGTCATACAGATGCCCTGGTTTTAATGAAACAAAGAAATTAAAAATATCATAATTTTAATTACCCCAAATACCCACTATTATTGTATTGTGTTCATATATGTAATTTAGGAAAGCAAAGAAAATTGTTATACAGCAACAGTTTGAATATATTTGCCTTTAACACAATATATTTGCCTTTTATGAATTACTTTTGTAATTCAAATAATGATTTTTAAATATATCATGCATGATATTCTTCACTATGTGAAGGATTCAGTTTTACTGGCAGAAAAAAAAACATTTTGAATGTTTTACTTTCTTGAAGGTATTATGCCTGGGGAGTTACAGTAAGTAACTGTAAGAAAAGATGTGCAATTTCTAATGTTTATACTTTAATAAACCAGTGAGACTTATTGAGGATATTATAACTTCTGTTTTTTAAGCAAAGTTTTCTGGAGGCCTTGCATGGTTGAATATGCCCTTAACTCCAGCACTCTGGGAGCCCGAAGCAGGAAGAATGCAATTTTAAACCCCATCCTAGCAACGCAGCGACCTAACAAGTCACTATTTCAAAATAAAGAAATGAAAATGGGCTAGGGGTTTAGCTCAGTGACTTGGGTTCATTTTTCATCACAAAAAAGAGAAAAAATCTCAAATTTTAGAAGCAGATGACCAATGACAACCAAATAAAATAAGCTGTGTAAAGTAAAATACCTTGTTATGAAGATAATTCTTAAATGGAAATCAGTTGCATAAAAGTTAATTTCTCATCACAATTAGTGTGGGCCTGTAACATTTAGGACCTTAATTAATTTCTGTATCCTTGTACTGAATTTATGAGTTTATATTGCTGAGTACTTAGTATACACACCAAATACTTTATTTATATCTTTCCATTTAAATTGTTCAAGTAATAAAATTAGTTTGCTGCTGGTATTATGCTAATTTCATAGATCACACAATTAAGGCAAAGATAGAAAAGCAAAATTTCCAAGGTCACAGAGATCATTCTTGTTAATCTTGATCCAAATGAGTGTAACACTGGAGTCCAAGTTCTTACAAATACTGCCAGGTTTCCTCACCACTTCTTTGAAATCTTAGACATGATTAACTCTTCAGAAAATGTGTACTGCTAACAATCAGTGAAATCTCTGTTAGAATATTGTGCCTGTCTATTGGCACAAATAAGAACATACCATAGAAATGGATCATGTCCCATAGCATTTGTCAGAATTGTTCTTTCTTTATTTATACAAACAGTAAAATCAATGTATGATTGTCATGTTAAATGTTTTAATCAGACTTAAGAAAATACATTAAAGCATTGCCTTTCACAGCAGTGGTAAAATTCATGTTAGAATATCAGTAATTTTAATGAGTAGTACAGTGAATTCAACATGTTAACCTGGTTTAAGCAACATGTCAAAAAATTCTGACTCCTTTTAAAGGATATCCTGTCTGTTAGCTGCTTTTGATTTGCTTCCCAGCTAGATCTTTGCCCAATCTCTGTTCTATTACTTCCTCAATAGCAACAGTAGGAATATATTATACTTTTGAAGAAATGTCTTGTAATTTTATTTTAGTAATTGATAATTTCCAAATAAAAACACTTTTTACTGTAGAAGGACAGAGTTTTAAAGTGATTAAAGCAGGTTTAGAGCATTCTATTTGTATGTGTATCATTGTTATGAATGAGAGAAAATATTAAGGAGGTAGTAATTTTTTTCTTTAAACTGGATCTAGAAATTAAACTGACCATTGCATTTTGAGGGTGAGGCATTGTGATTGTGTTCACTGAAAAATGAGATTATAGTTCAGGTTAATAAAACCAAAGTCCTTTTTGTTTTTCAATAAGAATGTAGATTTTTGTTTCTTAAAGTTCTCTCTCTACCAAATAGAAATTTTCCACAAGAAATATGCTGGGAACACTTGTTCTTGTTGGAAACATGAGCCAGTTTCTGAGGCAGGTGCTGAGATATCACAAATGATTATAGTATGGTCTAAATACTGGCAGAGTTTAAGCTTTGGGTAGAACAAGTGATTGCTGAAGCCATATTTTCAATGTAGGACCTCTGTATCTGTGTGGTTATCCTGGGGTGTGCAAACTCCTACTTATGCCCAAATAATTTCCTTCATGAATGTTTTTAACCAATGATACTATTCCTTAAAATATTTTTAGCAGTTCACTGAAAGATTTAAACTACATATATGTGATATTTTCTCTCCCTTTTACCAACACGTGGGAAAGAAACAGCCAGGAGCCCTAGTCTAATTTCTTGGGGTGATAACAGTGACAGGACACCTGGTAAAACAACCAAAAGGATTTCATTAGCAGGAGAGTCACTATTCATCATCTGTTGAACGTTTCTGAACAGAACACGCCTGGTTTCCTAAGACTGTTTATGGGAAATATGTTCCTAATCTCCAGTTTGTTGAGCCTAACTTCCTAGAAAGAGATCCTATCACCCATGTAAATGCTTGAATATAAAATGAGGCTGCTTGGTGTACTAAGTGATTTTTTTTGGTAAATGTTAACACTACTTAAATTAAATTGACTCTGTTATCCTGAGCCAGTGCACATTACATGTGAAGAGAAAGGAACAGGGACATTTCATTAATACTGCACAATACTAGATAGTATCACCAATTGTGATAATACTGGCTAATAATTTGATTTTACACTCTTAAGAACACCAGTCCCATTATATAACAGCAGAGCAGTACATTGCCGTTTCAACTACATTTTCGCACACACTTTTCTTCTTCTCAGGTTGTGGCGTCTTACCTATCAGTCAACTGTTCAATTATTCTATGACATACTTTGGCTTACACATTTTAACAATTCTTAAATATACCTTTCTTTCTTAAAATTATTTTGTATCTTGGGAAAAAATGAACTGTCTTTGAGAAACAGAAAAGTTATCGCACACTGCGGGATTAGGAGAAATTGTGTCACAAAAATGAGCCTCAATGTGAGGGGTAACCGCGTTTGCTGAGACTCCTGAGCGCGGGCAAGGCCAGCTGCCCTTTAGGAATAGGCTGCTTGCTTGGGCAACACAACGTAATGACAAGAACATGGTGTCTTGCTGGTTTGAAAGAAAATAGACTGCTGATACATTTCAAGGGATGCTTGCAAGTTTGAAACTAAAGCTATGGAGTTTGTAAGTTCCTCTCATATTATTGATGGATCACTAGCTTATCTCAATACTGAAATTCTGCGAGTGCTAAGGCAAGTGTGGGGTTTTTGTCAGTGTAGCAGAAACAGGGCTTTGATGCACACAGAGCTGCTGAAGGAGATACAGCAAAGGTATTAGCGGCTTTCAGAGGGGCACACACACTAACCCGTGAGCGGCTTGCTGCTGAGTCGGCAATCATCCGGGGCTAGACCACGGCTGGTGTATATGATCTTCATAAATGTGAGAGAAAGCAGAAACACAGGGGAAGCAGAGAAGGTGAAGGGCAGCATGACAATAATTGCAATAAAGTGGTCTTTGTATTTGTTGTATTGAATTCTGTGATTCTCCTCAGGAATTATCGATTTTTTAATATAAGGTGAGAAAAACCTTACTTTTTCCAAGGCATGGCATTGTGTTCTATTTTGCATATTTGAGTACCACACCTGATTTTATCGAAAAGAAAAAAGAAAGATTTTATCTCCATGGTAGACAAATAAATACAAAAAAAATCATTAAGAAAAACATTATTATGGAAAATTAGGAGAAGATGGAAGTGTTTTGTCTTATTGTACAACGTACTCGAAGTAACTACCCCATTTGAGAGAGTTTAGAATGATCCAAGGGAAGGAAGAGGGCGGTGGGACGGAGACAGGGAAGGGAGCCATAACGTTTACTTAAAGTGCTGTAAACCCCAGAGTGGCCCGAACAGCTCCCGGGGAAAGGGTCTACGCTGAAGTTATGAGAGTATCAGGGCCTTGGAAAAAATGAGTCCAGAGCAGAGACAAAAGTCCTGGCGCACTTAATTACTTCCGGTGTTACCCTGAAACGTTCTGTCCTAAGAGTAAATAAAACAAGCTGGAAATAAATATGTAGGGAGGAAATGCAATGATACTGTCAATTCCAGAATCTACTAGAATTATGTCAATTTACTATACAAATTGGTTTAATGTGTTTTTAAGGTGCAATTAAAATATAACATTAATATTTTATAAGAGAAAGTAATAATCTACTACTCTGACACCAGCACATGTAATTTAGAGGAAATAATAGGGAATTCGAGATGTTTTGAAGAAGAAAAGTTTTTTCTAAATGGAAGCTCAGAGATACGTGAAGAAAGGGTGAACAAGAATAAATACAAATATTGTTTATATGAACACAATAGCTAGTGATATACAGTGATTTATATGAACACAATAACTAGTGAGATACAGTGGTTTATATGAACACAATAGCTAGTAATGTACAGTGGTCTATATAACTAGTGAGATACAGTGGTTTATATGAACACAATAGCTGGTGAGATACAGTGGTTTATATGAACACAATACTAGTGATATACAGTGGTTTATATGAACACAACTAGTGAGATACAGTGGTTTATATGAACACAATACTAGTGATATACAGTGGTTTATATGAACACAATAATTAGTGAAATACAGTGATTTATATGAACACAACAACTAGCAAGATTCAGTGGTTTATATGAACACAGTACTAGTGATACACAGTGGAACCTTGGATTGAGTATAACTTGTTCTTCGGGTGTTCAACATGAGCAAGCATTTCTAATAAACGTTAACTTGATAAACAAGCAATGAGCACTAGTACATGAAACTGACATCACATAATCACAACTGAGCTAACTGTTCTCTGTCTCACTGTGGGATAGTGGATGATCTTCTCCTAACAGCAAAAGGTCATGGAAAAGAAATTTCCTGCAGAGGAGGATAAAGAGGCACAGGACTTCCTCATTTCAAGTGAACTGAGATTAGAGAGTGCTCACTTCAGTAGCACATACACAAATGAGATTAGGGAGATCTGTAAAATGTGGGAAACTGCAAAATTTTGTAGAAAAGCGCACTAAAAGAAGGCCATTCCAGTGTGAGAAATGAATTTGTTTAAAGACAATGAAATGTCACATTTCAGGAAATTCTCAAAAAGGAAGTAAAAGCGAATGGTATTGGATAGGTCCCTCGTTAAAGTTGCAAGAAAAAAAAAGGTTCCATTGAGCCAGTGGATAGCAGTGTTTCCCAGGACAGCTTTCACTGTCACAGAGAGAGAGACAGACAGACAGACAGACAGATAGACAGAGAACCACAGGCTCAAATGCAATCGTATGACATTTGGCAAGACATAATATGTGAATTGCAAAACAATACTCATTAAGTTAAAATTTATTAGAAATGTTTGCTTGTCATGTGGAACACTCCCTCACACCAGACACAAAGTTTTTCAAAGGTAAGTGCAATTTAATTTATTATTCCTTATATTTTGTGTTTTTGTATTTTTTGTTATCTTACACTATTGTAATCATTTTTATATGAATATTTTTTGAGTTGTGGAACAAATCTTCTGATTAGCCATTATTTTTCATGGGGACCTTCAATTTGATGCACAAATGCTTTGGATTATAAGCATGTTTCCCAAATGGATTAGGCATGCAAGCCAAGGTTTTACTGTATATGCACTTACTACTGTGTAATATTAAAGAGATTCTAAATTAAGAGACTTTTCCAAATTAATATTAAATTAGATAAGTAAAAGAACATTCATGGATTAAATTGTATGAAATCTTTTAAAAGTTAAAGTTATGAGCTAATTTCAATCTATTTCCAAAAACTACAGTAAGAACACACATTACAAAGGAAGTCAAATGCTAAAATGTGGAAGCAACCCAAGTGCCCATCCACAGAAGACTGGATTAAAAAATTGTGGCATTTTTATATAATGGAATATTATTCAGCTATAAAGAAAGACAGTTTGGGGGACTTTGTAGGCAAGTGGTCAAAACTGGAGTCCATATTCATAAGTGAAATAAATCAGCGATTCATGTGCAGGCAACGTATTGTATCACTGGTGTAAGAACCCGAGCGTGGGAATATAAACTAAGAGACATGAATGAAATCTGTTCTAAAACAAAGAACAGATGGGACGAGGGAAAGGAGAAAAGAAAGAGACAAAAATTTATGTATGTGTATATGAATATACATATATGCAGGAGGGCTAACATGGTTCTACTATTGTATTATATCACTTAATGCTAAGGAATAATAGATGACGGGTTATTTGATCAATCTTGTATGTCTGTATGTGTTATCCTGAACACACACTTCGAAGATATCAATATGCAAAGCAGCAACTATTGGTGGTTGTTGTTGTTGTTGTTTGCCTGTTTTGTTTTTTGTCTTTGGATTTTTGGTTTTTGTGTTTTTTCTGTTGTTGAGAGGATTAATTGTCTGACTAAATTTGCATGTCTGTATATGGGTTCATATATTTACACTTCGAAGATACCAATGGATAAAGCGGTAACCACTGTTGAGACCATGTCACCTTGTCTATAGATTAGCTGTGATTGTACTATTTTTTATGCTAATTGGTGTCTGTTTGTTAATATGTTTTTGTACTTTTATTTTTTTTAAATAAAAAAACACACACATACAAAAAAAAACAAAGGAAGTCAAGAAAGGGAAAACAGGACATACAACTTTGAATAATGCATATTCAACTGTAAGTATGCTGCATAATCAAACTGCAGACAAATTTCAATAATGTATAAATTTGACCTGACTATTTGTTATTTACCAAGGAAATGTTTAAAATGAAAAAATGAACAGAAAACTAAATTAATGCATACATAAGCTGTCCAAGCACTAATTCTACTGTGAAAATATTGATGTCTCTGGAAAGAAACTTCAGTGCAAAAATAATTACTGGAAATACATGTTTCATGTTACAGAAGCATTTAATTAAGATATTTTAAGTTTTATAAAACAAAAACTGACATAAAATGGAAAATAATAAATGCAGTGATTACAAAGAGATAAAGTATTCTCACTTTCTCAGTAAATCATGAGCATGAAAACAAAATTAATAAGATAAAAAGGATCTGGATATCAACTTGAGTAAATTTGATTTGGTAAAGTTATTGCATTCTCAAAATTGCAGAATAGGCATTTCTTCCAAGTAGATGCTGGACTTTTACAAAAGTTGAACATAGGTTGTGATATGAATTTAATGATTAAAATTACACACATTACCTTTCTGACTGAAAAATCAATTAAAGCATAAATTCATACAACTGATAAATAAGAAAACCATGTATTAATACTGAAAGATATACTTCCAAATAATTTATAGATCAAGGGTGAAATCACAATCTCAAAAAAAATTATTTTCAGTTACATAAAAGATAAGGAAAGTGAGAATTATATAATGTTTTATTGGCTCCACTGGATACTGTTTATAAGGATATTTTCTTTCTCACATACTATGGATGTATAGGTATGTGTTTTGTGTGATTTTTCTGTGTCTGGGCTACATTTTAATAATAACATGCTTAAGAATGTTGCTATGATACTCTGACAACAGAAAGTGATATTAGGGAATTGAATACATTTTAGACAGAACAATATCAGATGGTGCAAAGTGTTTTACTACATATTGCATTATTTTTATATGTCTTAAAATTTTTCATCAGCTGAAAAGATATATTTGGGTTTAGTCTTATAATATTATAGAAAACAATCTCTCCATGGCTTGGATAAATAATCTGTCTTTCACATGCATGAATAATAGATTAACAAGTAATTCATGAACTCTGGATGTTGGTTTATATTCCAGCTTTATAACTTCTACCGCTGTAACTTCAGATAAATAAGTTTTCTCAAATTCAAAATAAAAATAAAACAATAATAACAATAATTACCTCATAGTATTCTTGTATTTTAATGCACCTAAATAACTAAAATGGAGTTATAGCTCAAAGTATTATCATTTTTCTTCTATATAGCATTCCAAATTCATAATGCAGATATTGTACAAGAGCATTCCTGTCCATGTAAGAAGAATTTTTGTAACCACAAATTTTGACTGCAAAGAGTCTGACACCCTTAATTACATAAAAAGTATGTAGTTGGAGTAACTACCTTTATTCATTTAGTTTCTTTCTTCTTAAATTTGAAATGGTACTTCTTAGCATATGAAAACATGCTTTCTGAAATTCTAAGGATTAAACAGCTATTGTCTCATTCATAAGGTTTTCTTTTTTTTTTTTTTTTTTGGCGGTACTGGGGATCGAACTCAGGACCCTGCACTTGCTAGGCAAGCGCTTATTCCACTGAGCTATATCCCCAGCCCCCCATAAGGTTTTCTTCATCTGTATAACAAATATTACAATTTTCATGATTACAACCTAATTAAAACACTTTCTCTTTCATTTTCAATTTTCTAAATTTTAAAGTGAAAAGAACAAAGCCAAAATAACAAAAATAAAGATTAAAAACAAAACAACACAAAAACAATAAAAATAATACAGAATTTCAGAACAAGACGACAGGAAATTAACCATGGTCATTACATTACATATTGCTATCTTCAAAATCTGAGAGGTAAAATAGATACTGTGAAACAGAAAGAAACTGCTCAAAAGGGAAGAACAATTGTGATGAAGGACAGGAGAAAGAAAGAAGGGGAAAAATATATACACACACAATATAGCGAAGACAATTGTATTACTAATTTCTATTGGTTTATAGAAAGGAATAGTTAATGTTTAATTGTTTGATCAATCTTGCCTGCCTATATCTGGTTATTATTGCAGAATATACTAAGTTGATAGAAAATGATCCCCTAGTATGAATGTTATGCAAGTTCTCTACCATAAAGAGGAAAACTAGTCTGAGCTATTTTGAAGCTTCCTTAACTCAGATATTTTATTATTCACTGAGGTTAAGAATGATTTACTACATAGCTTCCTAAATGTATCTTCAATAACCCATGAAGCAGTTAAAATAGAATTTTAAAAAGCAGGGATTTCTTAAGAGAACATAGTTATTATCTGAATTTCTTACATCTTACACAAGTAGAAACTAAACTCTAAATATGTGAAATGACATTTCATGTTACATCACAGCCAACGTAACTCTGTTAGATATTATGATGCCTACCACACAAAGTTCTGAACACCTTTCGCTCCCCTTCAGAAAAACATACCCATAGAGAAAAAATGTCAAGATCAATAATATCTAATTTTAACTGTGGACAAGTCTTGCAGTTTCATCTGTCTTCTGAGTGTACAGAAAGAAAATAAAATAAACGTTTAATGAGAGATCAATGAAGAAATTTCTCACCATACAGACATCTAATAATTATTAAAGTGCATTACTAGAGACTTTTCCGGAAGAAGCTGAAATCTTGTGATATACACTATGTGTAATTGCAGATCTGTAATTGAGGAAACAATGATGGGAACACAGGCGACATGAGCAGAAGGCTGGGAGTGAAGTTTAGAACATTCAGCAACGAGGACTGAGGGAAATACTCGCTGGATGTTCATCCCAGTACATCAGGAAGGCAAACGGACATTGATCACAGGATAGTGGCTATTAAAATAGGACAAATCCTAGGTGTGTGATAATTAACTGTGTCAAATTGAGAAAAAATACCCGAGTAAACTAGCTCAGCATGGTTCTGGGTTTGGAGGGAGTTAATAGTTATACAAGTGTATAATTAAATAGACATGTGAAGTTATGCCCAAAAGGTGGGACAGGGAAAGGAAGGAGGAAGGCTCGCTTCTGTTTCTTTGGAGGAGCTCCCGTCTTCTCCTTCATGCTGGGCTTCATCTCCCGGCTTCCAACGCAGACTCTTCAGCCCCCAGCACTGACCCTGCAGCCTTCCAGAGCAAACCCCTTAGCCTTCGTAGATGCTTCAGCCTTCCACCACAACTGCTTCCGCCTCCTGATACACACTAGAACGGGACACTACAGTGAGCTCCAGGACTTCAGCTGGATTTGCACAGCTCTACACCTCACTCTGCTGGCTGCCGTCAAAAGCCAATCTTGTAAATTCTTGTACATTTGTACATCTTGCATTAAGTCTGTTTCTCTAGTAAGCACTGAGTGACACAAGGTGTCCAGTATAAACTGTCTGGACAATAGAGATTTGTTGATATTAATTTCAGTTCAAGTCGCTTATAAGAGGCCATTCTCAATACATCCTCAAACTGACTCATTACTAACATAGGAAAAAATGATTTGGAGCTTTTGACTTAGAAGAGGTAACAAATGCATAGCTAACCAGAAAATATATGAAGCTTTACAATTCTGCAATGCAAATATTAAAATGTTACAAACTTGCAAAGGGAAAAATAACTAAATCAATTTAGGAATGTCAGGATAAGACTCATAAAAGTGTGAAATTGGAAGTGTTCCTTGACAAGATTTCTGTGAGCTAATATGAATAAAAACAAATGCTAATGAGATTGAACAGCAAAGGACAGAAGGAGGGAGTGTCAGCAAAGCCTTGGGTCTCCAAAGAACATTTGTGGTTCTTCTTTTTTTTTTTTTTTTTTTTTTTTTGCACTGGGAATTAAGCTCAGGACCTTGTGCTTGTCAGGAAGGCATTGTGCTGGTGGACAAAATTTTATTGCATAATTATTTACTCACCTGTGACTTGAAACATCACCAATTAAAAATTCTAGTCAGGTAACCCCTTTACTTTTCATTTTTAACTTTCTTTCCTAGTAGTTTTAGAACTTGTTTATTTAGAAAATATCGAATTTGAATTTTCATTGGAATTACATTAATTTGTGATTAACATGGGAAACATCCGATATTTTCTTGCTCTGCATATTTTTCTAGCCAACTCAATGATCATATTCCAATATTTAAATTTTAACCTGTACTATAATTGTCAATTTGGTGTTTTTCTCTACTATTGTATTTCTGATGGCTTGTGATCAGCACGACCAAGTTAGTTTCATGGGGAACCCTGTGCACGTCCATTATCCTTATACCCTAGAGCAATGCCAGTGAATAGCAGATTCTCATACATACACTCTGAACTAGGAAAGAATGGGCTATTTGCAGAGCGAGTTCTTCCTACAATAGTGTGGAAACACAATAATGGATAGTTAAACAATTGTATAATAAAATAGACATGTGAAGTTGTAACTATAATTTTTAAGGCCAATTAAAACTGTTGAGTGGGTAAAACCCCATGAATATTCCTCAAATCATGTAGGCATTATTTCTTTACTCTCTTGCCTTCCTAAAATGACTAATTAGTCTAGTTTTAAAGATAAATTATGTGAGGATTTGGGTCAGAGATTATACATGACTTGTTCAAATATAAAGTATTAGAGAAGCAATTGAATCCAAAGAACTTTTCTATGTTTTTCTTTTTAAAATATTTTCCATTTTTATTTTTCTATGTATTAATGTGTGAAAAAAACAAACCTTATAAGGGTTTGTTCTAGAACATATGCTTGGGAATTTTATATATGTCATCTCGTTTTGCACTAATAATTCATAAAGAATTACGATATGCATTTTTAGAGCAATTTAAAATAATTTTAAATTCAAGTCCATACTGTTTTACTTACTTTCGCTCACTGCTTTGACAAAATAACTGATACTCAAAGTTAAATGAGGAAAGGTTTATTTAGCTTACAGGTTGTAGGGCTTTCAGTCCACAGTCAGTTTGCCCCAGAGCAGGGTGGCTTGGTAGAGGAGGAATGCAGAAGAAATTCAGTTCATGGCAAACTAGGGCGGGAATAAAGCAACAAAACAGCAAAACAGAAAAATGGCTTCTTTTGGTCCCTTCATAATCCATCCAGGTTATGAGCCTTCCAGATGGTGCCGCCCACGCGCAGGGTACGCTGCCCTTTTATCCAGGCGTCGCACCCTCAGTGTCAGCATCACATCCTTAATCCTAATATCACACATGTAATTCAGTCACCTTTGAAATCCCGCACCCAGGACCACATGAAGCTTTGGGTGGACATCTGGATACCAGTTATAAGAGATATACAAATGTAAAAATATTCACAAAAGATGTTTCATCACCAATCTAATATGCAAGATGGCAATTTTCCATGACTGAATATATACTGTACTTAGAAAAAAATGTTCATTACCTAATTCTTCCATTTGTGTTAGCACATTTACCTTTTCAAAGCACAAAATATTTTCCAGGCAGATAGAAATTCCTCAGTGCTAAATTCCATCTGAATTGATAAAATGAACAATAGGTCTAGTTGAGAAAAGTTTAATCAGGGAGTTCTTAAATATTATATGCACTAAATTCTTGAAGGGTCTAACTCTTTTCGTAAGTTATCAAAAGGAATCACTGCTAGAAAAGAACGTAGAAAATAGGAAATATTTAATCTTGGTACATCTTGCTCAGGGTTGCTGATTTAGTGTGCCAATTTCTGAACAACTAATAATTTACTACACAAATGTATTCAAGCTAAGGTAATTTATTATGGATCTGTGTCTGCAAGTCGTAAGTATCTGTTCAATTTATCTGAGCATTAACCAAAGTAGGTTAATTTTTAAAATTCTACTTGGAACAAATATTAGGACTAAATTTGAAATGTAGCCAACACCTGGTGAGTTGGTAAGAGAGAAAAAGAGCAGACAATCCAACTGAATTTGTGTGTCATTGTTCGTACTTTGGCTTTGTTTTGATAAGTCAGTATCAACACAACTCTTCTAACAGATTGAGAGGAGTTTGTTAAACCAAGTGTTGTGTTGTTTCATATAGAATGATTTGCTCACACTCATTTTATTCTATTGATTTGGGAATAGGCACTCGGGAAAGTTCAGAGTCAACACTATGATTAAACAGAATAGTACAGTACACTTTGCATGGAAAGTCTATGTCCTTTCATGTGCTGGTCTTCCTATGTTTGTGGGTGTAACTAATTCCTTAGTATGCTCTAACTATTCAAGTACTTTTCATACTTATATGACAGTGAAGCGCAAAGGTACAAGGTGTTCCTACAGCCATGCGATTAATTGGAATACTCATTACTACTATAATCTTCTAGGGATAACAGTGCAGAGTGTAATGCAAATGCTAACTAATTTCAATAATCCATATTTAGGATCTACTCACATCAAAAATACTTTGCTGCACTTATGTGGAAAAAGCAAACCAAGTATTTTTAACTACAGAATTGGGAAAGAAAATTTCACTTAAAATTTCACTCAAAACCAAACATTAATTATCAATGAGTGTCACTGAATTTCTGATCCTGAGGGAGCAGATTGATTTCAAGAATCGATATTTCAATGTGATAATGAAGGAATTGTCATGTTTCAGCCCTTGAATGGGGCATCTGCATTTGGAAATTCTATTATCAAAACTCCAGATAGAGCTTATAACAACCAGTTCACTGAAAGTTAGAGTTTACATTAATTTCCTCAGGGAGAGTATCTGATGATTTCAAAGAGAAATGAAGATCCTAACAAATGTTGAGAAAAATGACACATATGTTGTGATTGAGAATAGATGGTTTCTTTAGGAAGTGCCACTGAAGCAGATTCATTGTCTCTGGGTAGTTGATATTCATTATAGGGGTACAAAACATGACATTGGAACAATGGAAATTTTCATGTTATTTTAAACTTTTTTTTTTTTCCGGTACCGGGGATCGAACTCAGGACGTTGCGCTTGCTTCATATGTTATTTCGATGCCATATACTGAAGAACTACCACTGATAAATTAATATATTTCAATAGAATTTTCAATTTTATAAAAATCAATTTAACTTTTGTGTATATATGAGTTGTGGTTAAAAACTAGAGTGTATTTTAAATTAATGAATTGATTACAGCAAAATGCATAAAATGCATAATGATATTAATTCCTTCCAAATACTCCCTTTCTTTTTTAAAAAATATTGTTCAAATATGCCTTTTTCTGAAGGAGTTCTGGAAGTACATTTTCATAAAAGTTTTAGTGCCCTTGTCATGGCTGCCTTGATATCCTGAATTCGATTATCAGCCTCTCATTGTCATTCTGACTTTGGGGAGGAGAAGTTACACGGTGCCAGTTCTAGTAAATAAGGTGCATGAGGACGCATCCTAGGTTTTTGCAAACCTGCCTTCCCGCTGAATGTCATGCTGCAGCTACATTCACTGCATTCTTTTTATGACATCTCATAAAACCACTCAATAAAGAGTTCTTCTGGAACTACTTGAGAAAGTTGCGAGAATGACAAGGTTACTGGCAGAAGCCGGGAGAATACTTTGAGGGTGAGTAAAGATGAAGTGTGTTTTACCATAATAAATTTAATCTCTCACTATATTTGTTGACCACTCCTTGTTTGTAGTTTGTGAACCTGTATACAGAGTTAACTTTACTGAATCAAGTGCACGTTAAGGATTGCATTTCTACAATTTATACAAAATTACCAGACATATGACAAAGTATTAGTTAAATGGATCTGGAATAAACCTAATGCTGGTTAGGAATTGTTCTGAGTAGTAATTTCTTCAATTTGGTTCATATCTCTAGTTTACTAGTTCTGGTATCTGTAATTAATTCAGAACCCCTCAGTTTGGACAAAGCCACACTGTGATTTTGTCTTGTTTTGTGCTTCCTCGAGAGAGATGCAGGGTTAGGGATATAGCTCAGCATCACCGTGCCTGCCTGGCAAGCATAAGGCCCTCAGTTTGATCCCTGAGTTTGATTCTCAATACTAAAAACAGACAAACAAACAGATACCAAAACAGAGATGCATTCTCCAAAACAGAGAGCCACGGTGCAGAGGTGAGTGATTAGCATTCAGTAAGGAACCAACTCAAGTGTTAGATGTGCTTCAATCTCCTGTGTTTTCAGTAAACTAAAGAGGCCTTTTTAATGAGCAGCATACATATTAACATGGGTTTTTGTTGTTGAAATCAGTGATTTGATAATCAACATAATAAGCATTAAAATAGTTTTCCTCAGTGAAATTAGCTTAGTGAATTGTGTATAATTACACAACTTTCTCACATTTATCCCTAAGGGAAGCAGTCCAGCTCTAGTCCTCTTTAAGTCCTTTGACCAGCTGTGATCACCTAGACAGAGCTAGAAAGGTAAATAAATATTGGTGATTGAGTCCGAGAAATTTGCTTTGGGGAGTTCTGCATTTTAGATGATGTTAGCAAAACAAAGCAGTCAGAATATTGAGATGTCTCATGGTTTAGAGACTCTTCTTGTCCTCTGAAAACTCATTGCTAATAAAATTCAGATGTGGGCATAATGTAGTTTGGAATTTTCTACCAGTGTTAGCATAGAGTTCAGTTGGAGAGCTGCTCATTTACATTCATCTGAAGATATCTTTTCATACAGACATTGTCTTGGTTACTTTTTTCTTGTTGTTGAGACAAAACAACCAACACCCAAAATGAAGAAAAGGTTTATTTAGCTTACAGTTTGTGGAGGTTTCAGTCCATACTTGGCTGGTTCTGAGGCAGAGTGGCACATGGCAGAGGGCAACAGTTCATGGCGGCGGTACCTGGATATGTTACACGTTCTTAATGAACAGCCATGTTAGGTGACACAGAAAGAGTCAATAAATATAGAGATTGAAATCATAGAAAGATTTTTTTTTCTTTTTTGGTACCAGAAATTGAACTCATGCCCTTGGGCTTGCCAAGCAAGCACTTATGCCTTTGAGCCATATCCCTGGTCTTCAGATACAACCATCTGAGTTCAACAATGGGCTGTATAATCACAGGTCAGCCACTATTTACTTCTTTTTTTGTGTGTCAGGCATCAAACTCAGGACTTTGTGCTTGCCAGACAGGAGCTTATGCCACTGAGCTTTATATGACAATGAAATTAAATTAGAGCTCAAAAACAAGAACATAGGAATCCACAAAATATCTAGAATTGTTTTAAAAACATACTGTTAACTAGTAGGTTTGATGAAAATTTATGAAAAAATCAAAATATATTTTGATATAAAGGAAAGTACAGCAAATCAAAGTGATAGGATATTATCAAAGTTTTGCTCAGACAGAAATTTATAACTGCAAGTGTCTTCACTAAATCATAAAATAGATATCAATAATCTAACTTTAATTTTTATAGAGATAGAAAAAGAATTGCAACCAAAACGCAAAAGTAGTAGAAAGAAGGAAATAATAAAAACTAAAGGAGTGATAAATTATAAGCATAGACATAAAAACTAGAATAAGTATATATCCCGTAATTGTTTCCTTACAAAAGCAATGCAATTTAAAATCATTTAAGTGGACTGACTTAGAAATAGAGAAAATTTAAATTTTTAAAATAAAAAATAAAAACAAGGACTCTACTACAAAGCTATAAAAAGTGTAATACAGGATTTTGCTATGAAAATCTGGATAACATAGAAGAAACAGACAAATTGCTAGAATGCATAGACTAGTAAACTCATAGTGAAATATAAAACTTGGTCAAATAGCATATGAGACTATGTCATTAGTCAACAATTTCCAAAAAATAAAACTAAGGGCCAAGTGGTTTTACTGATGAAGTCTATCAAATTTTAAAGAATTAACAGGACTTCTCAAATTTCTCCAAAATATTGAAGCACAAAAGAAAACATTGCATAAGTCTACAACATTAATAATGCCAGATAAACTACTATTGAGTACTACTTCTCATTAGAAATTCAAAGATTTTCAACAACATCACAAATACAATTCCGGTAACATATAAAATCCTGTTAAGCTCAGAAACTCAAGGGTATTCAGAATTCACAAAACAATATAACACTCTACATTAACTGAATAAAAGAAAAAGAGTTCATGCGAACAAATGCAGTAGATGTTCTCAGCAGAATCCCTCACAATTTCATCATAAAAACAAGAAAAAAAGAAAACAGAATTTCATGTCAATGGTAAAAGTCACATAATACTTTTATTAAAAAAGTAAACATTTTAGAAGTGAAACCTGAAAGCTTTTTCTTAAGATCAGGAATTAGATAAGGATGTCCATGAATGTTATGTTCTGAGCAGTTAATTAAGAAAATTAAATAAATAAAAGATATATAAATTACAAAAGAAGTAATAAAACAATACCATTCATTGATTATGTGTTCTTATACATAGAACAGTTCAGCAAATCAATGACAAAAACCATGAAAGGTAATAAACTCAGCAAAATTGGAAGATACAAAATTAATATTCACAAGTTGGCATATTTGTATGCAACAGGAATATACAATATGACAATAAAATTAAAGAAAATGCACTTATAATGTCATCTAAAAGAATAAATCATCTAATTATAAGTTGAACCATGGACATTAAATACTCCAAAATATTACTAAAGAAATTTAAAAAGGGAAATGAATGGAAAGATGTTTCATGTGTGTATAAGGGAAACCTTAATTTTGTGTAGATTATAATATTGCACAAGAAAAGTAAAGATACAATGAAATTCTTACAAAATTAAATAAGACACCTCCATGCAGGAATGGGGATAAAACCAGTCAGTGCAGAAAAGGAAAAAAATGATCTCATAATTCATATAGAATTTCAAGAGTTCAAATATAAAAAAAGGAAAGAACTCACAGTACTAATTTCCAAATTTATTGTAATTTTAACAGTAATCAGAATGTATGATACTCTCATTAGAATCACATATAAATGAGCAGAGTAAAGTGTTCAGTTATACATTTGTAATGTATGGTCAATTAATTTTCAATAAGTTTCTAACAACTACTCAATAAATAATTGTGCCTTCCAATGTTGCCAGAAAAACTAGATAATGACATACAAAAAATAGAGTTGAACAACACATCTCCATTATGAATATTAACTGAGAATGGATCAAATATCTGCATAAATGGTAAAGGATATAAAACTGTTAAAAACTATGTAGGGTTAAATCTTCATGTGAGGTTTTAGATACAAGAACTAATGCACAAGCAACAAAACATGAAAATTAGTTTAAATTTTAAAACTTTGGCACAGGAAATGACATTGTCAAGAAATTTGGAAAAAGTATAAAATAATAATGGAGAAAATATAACCAAATACTGTAATGAGGGTTTTGTATCTGTATACAGCATAAAGAAGAAGAGAAAGAGAAAGAAGGCAAGAAAGAGAACCAGAGGAAAAAAACTCAAGATAATAAATCAAGATAGTACCTGGACAGAAGACATTATAAACATCTCTAAAGAACCATATCAAAGTGGTTCAAACTGCCTAAAAAATGTTCAGCATCATTAAACATCAGTGAGATTCAAATAAAAGTCATAAGGAAATATAATTTCATACATCATAAAACTAACATATGAATATTATTTTTAAAATGAAAAAACGTAAGTGTATATAAAGAAAAGAAGAAATTAGGAGACTTTTACAATGCTCACAAGAATGTATAATTGTGTATACTGTACAGAGCAGTTAAAAATAAACATAAAATCTCCATATGATTCAGTAGTTTGATACCCATGCATATAGTCAAAAGATTTTAGCACAGTATCTGAAAGAAATATTTGTATTACAATTTCATTGTGGCATCATTCATAATACCCAAAAGGTGGAAATAACATAAATTATTTGTATTCTATCAACAATTGATTTTAATAGATAGATGGATAGATAGAAGATAGATATGTAGGTAGATGGTAGATTATAGACAGATGATAAATAGATGGTAAATGATAGAGATATTGCATATGATTGGACCACAAAAATAAATGAAATTTGGATGTATACCATAGTGTGGATGAACTTCAAAATAATTGTGTTTAACTCACTGAACAGTCAAATGTTTATGAGTCCACACACATGAAATATGTATATGCTATGATTTAGAAACAAAATGTTTCACATAGTCCAGCTGACAGGCTCTTAGTTGATGACTGGTTTGCGAATCTGGTAACTTCATCACTGGATATCCCACCTCTGAGTTCATAACCAAAATGTCTATGAGAAGGTGAGATTTAGATGAAAGAGTGGGTCACGGGAGGTGGACCTTGCCTCTTCCTCTGTGGGTGTTTCCCCTCCCTCTGCTTCTTGACTGCCATGAGGCAGAAGGGCCTGGAGGGGCCATTGTGCCATGCCTGAAGCCTCTGACACTGTAAGCTCAGATCAGTTTATTTGCTTTTAAATTTCTTTCTTCAGGTATTCAGTCACGGTGATGAAAAGCTGACTAATGTTGTGACTCTACAAAGAAAACAATAAAATGTTGCTAGGGGTTGATCGTAATTAGGAATGTGAAGTGACTGTTTAAGAGTAAGCGGATTTCCCTTAGTTTGATGAAAATATTTGGAAACTCAGGTACTAAGTGCAGCTCAGTGGTACACTGTAGAAGGATTAATTTTATGTTATGTGTATTTCACCTCCACAAAAAGTGGGTATTCATTTATTTCAATGCTGCTTGAAGTATAAATGCAGCAAATCCTTGATTGAATTGTCTCTGCTTCTGATAGCCTTTAGGAAAATATACTTCATAACCTACATTCATGTCCTTGTTAGATACCAGAAACAAAGAGAAAATGCACAAGCTTTACACCTTCTTCTATTATAATAAGCAACAAATTATTTGTTCTTTCATTGGAATCAAATTAAAACCACCAAATATGAACCTTTACAATGACATCCACTACTACATCATTAACACTAGGCTGCACTTAATGCTGTGCCTTAAGCCATTTGTGTTTCCATCATTTACTCAACAAATATTTATGGAGCATTTATTATATGCTCCATTTAATTCTATGTGCTTGGAATACATCAGGGCTTACAAAAGAGCCCTGACTTGGAGGAAGTTTAAATGTCAGGAAATGGAGACGTATACTACAGAATGAATATAGGAAGTTGCATAATACGTTCATAGACGGAGTAAAAATATGGTCTAGAATATGGTGAGGAGGCTTGCAAAGTGCCTGTGCATCATTTTTAACAGGATAAATTCATCTGCTGGTCAAAACCACTGCTTCTTTTTTCCATTTGATCATAGCTTTCTTTTAATCTTTTATTTCTTTACTGTTCCTCTTTTTGCATTTTGGGAAATTCAGACCATTATTTGGTATTTGGGGTTTTTTTGTTGTTGTTGTTGTTCTCTTTTTATTTTTGAATGCTGCTTTACCATGTAAAACAAACTACTAAGACCCTATGGGATCATACATAGGTGGGGATTTCTGAAGTGGCTGATTTTAGGGTGTGTGATGAAGGGTTTAAATTGTGCAATTCCAGGTTTAGATTGTGCAGTGCTTGGATTAGGATGTGCGACTACTAAGTTAGTCCACTGATTGGATCAGAATAGTTTTAGATGTGGATAGTTTTGAGTCGCATAGTTTTGACTGTGAACGATACGAAGGCCCAACCTGGATTGAGTGCTACCCAGCCTAAGTCTGGGTAGCCTAGCAGAATATAAAGGCAGAAAGAGGGCTGCTGCTGTTGCTTGTAGCTGCTGCCAATTTATTTGCTGCTTTGCTGCTTTGTTGCCTTCTGCCCACCATGAACTATTTGTCTTCTGCAATGCCCCTGCCATGTCTCCCTGCCTTGAAGCCACCCAACTATGCACTGAAATCTACACAAACTGTGAGCCAAATAAACCTTTCCTCCTTTAACTTGGGCTATTGTGTAAATTATCTCAGCAATGAGAAAAGTAACTAAGACACAAACATAATTTGGAATCCATCAAATATGCAAAGAATAGAGAATACTGGTACAATATTAATGATGTTTAAGCAATTATGGTGATATTAAACAGATATTCATGTGTACTTATTTCTCTCTTGCTTTTTCACCTAGACACAGTGTCTGTTTATTATCCATTATCAGTTAAGAGGTAGAGTGCCTTTGAAAACATGTGAATATTTAAACTCACCTTTGCTGAGAATAATTATTAAAATAAATATTTCCAATTAGCTATAAGTATGGCTTTCCGTTGAAAATACAAATTACTAATTCACCTACATTTTACTTTATTTAAGACTTCAAGCAAGCCAGCTCAAATACAGTTTAAACAAACAGTTAAATCAGCATTTTGCTTATGCATGCTGCATCTGACTCTGAAATATTTCCAAAATTTTAACTATCTGTTGATACAATTGATGTTAATAATCCTAATGTTTATTTTTAATAAAAATAAGCAAGATTCTGGACTCTCTTCACACCAACATGCAGGGGCCTCAAGGAGTGTGTCTCAAGGCTTACACTGTAGTCTACGTTCTGGGTTTCCCCATGCACCTTCTCTGTTTCCTTCAGTTCCAGTTCTCTAGGAGGATGCAGAGGACCTTCTATCATGTTTGCGTCTGAAACTGATAAAGAGAAAACCAATATTCATGCCAAAGTGAGGCCCATCACATCTTTGAAAATACTCTATTCTCCTCCTGCCAGACAGTGTTTGGTACCTTATAAAGAGACATTTTTTCAATGATGTTTCACTCTTTGGTAAGCACATGAGGCGTATCACCTGTGCACACATTCTAAACATGTTGCCAATGTCCTATGCAGACCCCACAGGTGGATACATTTCTACAGTCCTCTTTTTATTAAGTGGATCATTTAGTTCTTATTTGGCCACAGTCACATTTATCATAGTGTTTTTAATTGTTTTTTACTAGTAAAGAACAATCTTTCTATCACTTCCTTCTACTTCAAAATAGCCTTAAGCTTTTCTTAACTTTGACAGTATGTTTAAATTTTAGAATTATTTCATCAAGCTCCATAAAATCCATAGAAGAAATCCTCACAGGATTATGCTTGATTTGAACCAAATTCATAAATATTTTTGTGTTAAAAGTATAATATCTAATTTTTAACAACACAATTTGTTCTTCTATTCATCTTTGTCTGTATTTGAACAAAAATTTGCTTTCCCCTAAACTTCTTTATATTTTCAAAGATAACTGTATGCAATGATATTTGTTTATTTAAGTGGCATCTCTCTCAGTTTGATTTTTATTAGTGTACTGAGTGTGTAATAGGGGTACAAAACTACAGTCTTCAGTCAAAACTGGCACATTACTAGAGAGTTTATTCGAGTTTCTTTAAAACAGTCAAGCTCATTTGTTGATTTCTTGTCCAAAGCTGTTGTGTATCAGAGTGGAAAAGCTCAGGTAGCAATGACAACAATAAAATGTGAAATGCCTGCTACTTGGCCTTTTACAAACAATCAGTCATTTTACCAATCAATTAATTCAACCTTCGTTAATAAATGTATTTACTCATCTATATGTAATTATGTAAAATGATGAATTTATTTCTTCTTGACCATTCTGTATGTTTTTCTATTTCTTTTCTTTTTTTTTTTTTTTGGTCCTGAGATGGGTAAAATATTTAAATGCGAGTACAATGTAGAAGAGAAAATATGTGAAGTTTATCTGAGGATTGGTATTTGTTTTTGTTATATGCTTCTGCGTATTTCTTTTATTTATATTTAATATACTTTATTTTGTTAAAATATACTTACAGTGCATAGTGATGGCATTCATTGTGGGGAGTAGGGAGGTAAACAGCACATCTTAGTTCTCTTTAATCCCGCCCCTTCCTCTTTCTCCGTCTCTTGCGCCCTTTCCATTTGCAAAAGTTTCCCACTATTCACCCTGTTTCCTACTATCTGTTAGTTTCCTCTCTATATATTCTTTTCGTTTGTCATATAAAAGAAACTGTGCATTATCTAAGGTTATGAGTCTGATTTGTTTCCTTTATCCTTCCTTATGGCAGAGTAGTGCTCATTCATTTAAAAATGCCATATGTTTTTATCTATGTATTTTTTTATCTGTTCATTTTTGGGGGGTACTGGGAATTGAACTCAGGACCTTGTGCTTGCCAGGCAGGTGCAGCTCTACTGAGCCCTATCTGTCTGTTCATTTATTGGTCTATCCATTTCTATATATTCATTAGCCTCCTTCCCGGATTTAGCTATTATAAATTGTGCTGCTCCAAACATGGGTATATATGTAGCACAGTAATATGATGACTTTCACTCTGTAGGGAAGGTACATAAATGAGAAATAGCTAAGTCAAGTAGAATTTCCATTTTTTAGTCTTCAAGAAATCTCCACACTCTTTTCCATAGTAGTTGCGCTTTATTAAATTCTCATCAGTGATGCTGCTACAGCCTTAGCAACATTTGTTATTATTTGACTTCTATTTGATAACTATTCTTTCCAGAGTAAGCTTGAGTCTCAGGATTTTAATTTGCATTTGTTCAAAGGTCAGTATATTGAACATGCGTTTGTATATTTATTAGCAATTTGTAGTTCTTCTAAGAAGTACATATTATTTCACTCGCCAAATTTCTTATTGGGTCTTTTGTTTGGGGCGGTAAATTTTCGACTTCGTTATATTTTCCTCATATTAATTTGCTGTCCAAGGTGTAGCTGTGAAATTTGTTTCCTATTCTCTATGTTATCTCTTCACTTAGTTAGTACACTTCCCTTTCTGTGCAGAAGTTTTTATTTAACTTGATATAAGCCCATTTGTTTTTTTCTTGGTCTTATTTTTGTGAGTTTCTATTCTGAAAGTACTTGCCTGTCACTAGAAGTTTTACCTACTTTGTCTTCCAGCGATTATTTCTCTTGTAATATTTAGATCTTGAATCATTTTGATGTTATTTTAACACATGGTGAAAGATAAAATGTAGATTCAGCCAAGTGCCTATGGATATCCAGTTTCCCCAGCATCAATAGTAAAAATGCCATTGTTCCTTCAGCATATGGTTTTGGCCCATGTCAAAGCGCAGACAACTGAATATGCCTGGAGTTTTTTTCCAGCCTGTATTCTGTTCCATTGATCCATGTCTATTTTTATTCAGTTAGGACTAACCCAATATTCATAATACGGTAAAAATTGACTTCTTCCAAATAATCTGCTTTGCTGGTTGATTACTATATTTGTTGCATTATTGAATTATAATCATTTTATTACTTAATCATTTTGTCATTTAATCTAATGTGATAAGCTAGATTAATTGATCATTTTTATTTATAGTATAAATCTAGTCCCATCAGGATATCTTTCTGTTTTTAATTTTGTCTACTTCACTATGACTTTTTAAAAATATATTTTAATGTTCTCAAGAATTCTATTCATTTTTATTTTTTTTTTTTATTTATTCATTCATTTTTTTTGTGGATCCTAGAAAT
Source organism: Dinomys branickii (assembly GCA_004027595.1). Lineage (NCBI taxonomy): Eukaryota > Metazoa > Chordata > Mammalia > Rodentia > Dinomyidae > Dinomys > Dinomys branickii. The sequence continues at coordinate 32,999 of PVLD010012039.1, read as the reverse complement.
CAGCTCAGGACCTTGTCCTTATCAGGCAAATGCTGAGCCACTGAGATATATCCCTTTTAAAGAAATGATTAGCCCAAATAATTTAATATTTATGGGCACAAATTAGGTCTTATTCTTATGATTCTGAATTTATGTAAATAATTTTTTTTTGGTACCAGGAATGAAACTGAGCACGTTGCACTTCCCAGGCAGGTGCTTGTGCCAGTGAGCTATATTCCCAGCCCTACTAAAATAAATTGTCTCCTCTGAACAAAATTGTGTCTCATGGAGCAGCAATTTTTGCGTACACAACAATTTTGCCTCTATAAATTCTTACATTAGTATAGACTACATTACTTTAATTTAATCTATATGTATGTTTATACAACTTCCTATTACTTTGAAGAAAATTGTGCGCAAGTTCTTATAAAATTATTTCTTTGGCTGGGAAGAAGGTACTGTGAGTAAAGGCAAAGTAAAATTTCATAGTAAATTTTTAATTTGCTATGAGACATGGTGTTTTATTTGTCTTCACTAAGGAAGCTGTTATTTACAGCAATCCAATTCTGGGTTTAATTCAACTGGAATAAAATGAAGTCAGCTTGATGAGTAAAATGAGATGATATTAATTGTTTTGCAGACACTTAAAATGAGAACCCAAATTATAAGACAAACATGATGAAAACCAAAACAGTGGCTTGAGTTTCTAATCTTGTTTAAACTATTAGTTTAATATATGGACACATTACAATGAAACATGGTTTAAATGATTAATAATTCTGTTACTACAGGATATTGGTTACTAATGTACACAGTGAGACAAGTTCTACATTTTAAACCAGAAAAATACCAATGAGATATTTCTTGATAAGGTTTATACACAAAATAAATTAGAATTGCTCTATAATACTGTAATTTGATCTGTTTTGAATAGCCTACACCTATAATGGGATAGAATACAAAATAAGTAGAATATCATGAAATATGGACTGTTATAAAAGTTGCATACATTATGGTTATTAATAGAAACGCTTTGACAAGTTAACTTTAGTAAAATTTATTTAAGCAAAAATGATAAATGAATAAGGCTGCACTCAAAACCCGAAGAGGTTCTGCCCTGCAGATGAGGTTTTAATAAAAAAATCAATATTTAAACAAACTATAATTTCATATTTTATAAATCTAAAATTTAAAAATCTTTATAAAATTGTTCCAGCAGCTGTTACAACAATTCTGAATTATTATAGGATATCTAATGGAATCTAAAGCTTGGTCAGCAAAGAGCTAATACAAATATTCAAACCCTTTGATTTGAGGTGAATCTAAGTTTCTCCATATCATACACAAGTACATCCAGCCATCAGCCACACACACGAAAACAACAGTGAATGAATGATCCCCAGAGTCAGGTAGTTCTGGAAGAAATTCTGGTGTACCATAAAGGAGCTGCAGGCACAAGAAGTTCAAAGGCCAGGAATAGCAACAGAGAGAGAGTAGGAACCATTTCACCTGCACTGCCCCATCTCCAGCACCACGAAGATCATGAGATGCTCATATTTACAACATAGGGTTTGTACAGGCAGAACAAGGGGCGTCAGCAGGCTTTATTACAGAGGGGCTTGGCCTCGTAGCCACCAGCACAGAGGACGAAGCTCACCTTGGCTGCTGATGTGAAAACCTCGCAGCTGCAGCTGCCACAGCCACAGCCACAGAGCTAAACTGAACTTGGTTTGTTCATGGAGCTTTTTTCTGATTTTATTGAGTTGTCTGTCTGTAATCTCTTGAAGCTTGCTGAGCTTCTTGAAAGCAATTATTCTCAATTCTTCCTGGCAATTCACAGATTTCTACTATTTCTGGAGCCAGTTACTGGGGTTATTGATTTCCTTTGGTGAGAGAACCAAAGCATTTCTTATGTGGAAAAATACAGTAGCAAAAATAAACGATACGCTAAGAGCTAGTGTAGCAGATTCATTCAAACAAAGGAAAGACTATGAGAATTTAAATGCTGATTACTTGAATATACTCCGACAGGAGCAAAAAGAAAAAGACGGACAGAATGAAGATTATGTATGGAGATTATGGGAAATATCAAATAAATCCACAAGTGATTTATGGAAGTCTGTGTGGAAATATAAATTAGTGCTATCCTATTTTTTTAATTTAATTTTTATTGATATATGTTTTAATTTGCAATGATTATATTCAGCCTGGAGAGTTAGTTCATGTACATACGCATCATAGTTTCGTTTCCCATTCTCCTACCCTGCCCACTCCTCCCCCTTTCGTTTCCTTATCCCATTCCCTTTTGCAAAGTTTCATGACCTATTTCCTACTAAATTTTTTTCTGTACTGTATTTGTATTTTGTGTGGACCATATAAAAGAAATCAGGCAGTAATTAAGCTCATGTGCATGATTTATTTCACATAAACTTATGATCTCAAGATATATCCATTTTCTTGCCGATTACGACAGAGTCATACTCCATTGTGCCTAAGAGCCATGATTATTTTGTCCCTTCATCAACTGATGGACATATAGTCAGGTCCAGAATTTACCTACGTAAATTGTGCTGATATCAACATGGATATGCATGTGTGTCTGTAATCTGATGTCTTTAACACTTTGGGGACGAGATCTAGAAGACAAACACCTGAGTCAGATGGAATGCTAGTTTTAGCTTTTCTGAGTAGTTTCCATACCTATTATACTAGTTTACATCCCCATCAAAAATGTAAAATGATTTACTTTTCCCAAAAGCCTTTGTTATTTCATTTTTTGATGATTGCCATTCTGTATTTTTTGTTTGTTTGTTTTGTTTTTTTTTTTTCGGTATGAGGAATTGAACAGGCAGGTGCTGTCCTGCTGAGCCATATCCCCAACCCAATTGCCATTATTTCTGGATTATGGCAGAATCTCTTTCTGTGCTGTTTTGCTTTACATTTCTCTAATGGCCAGAGATGTTGGAACTATTTTTCATGTATGTATTAGAATTTGTATTTTTGATCAGTTTATAACCACTTTGATTGCCCATTTTTGAGTGAACATTTTTTATTTTGGTGTGTCCAATAGTTTTCAGCTCTCTACATATGGTAGATAGCTATCAGCCCCTTGTCTGAACAATAGTTGCCCCCAAGTGTTTCAAGTTTGTAGGTAATCTCTTCAGTCTGTTATTTTGTTATTTTGTTGAGCAGGAAATTTATACATTTTTTATTTTAAAGAGAATAAAAATTTTAAAAAACATTAAAAGTTGTAAAGAATTTCAAAACAAAATCAATAATGGTTGTTATGTTGTATATTGTTATCTTTAAAGTGGTTTTTCAGATTCCCAGATACAGGCATGAAAAATTGATAAAAAAGCTGAATATTAACTGTTCCTTTCAATAAACCAAAAGATAGTAGTACAATTATCTTAGCTAATATATAATTGCTTTTTCTTTTCCTTTTTCCTTTTTCTTTTCCTTTCCCTCATCCCAGTTCTTACCTTTTGAACAATTTCTTTCCCTTTCACGATATATCTTGTATGTTTCAGATTTTATTTAATCTTTCAGTATCTTATACTTAGGAGACAATATTGTGTTTATATATGTTGGTCTGATTTATTTCATTTACGGGTATGGAATCTAGTTGCATCCATTTACCTATAAAAGCTTCAGGCTTATCTTCTTTGTAGCTGAGTAATACTCTACTGCATAAAAATACTACATCTTTTTTATCCATTCTTCAGTCGATGGGCATTTGAGTTGTTTCCAAGATTTATCTATGGCAAATTGCGCTGCTATAAATATGGTTCAGATATATCGCTGTGATGTGATGTTTTTAATTCTTCTGGAAAAATACCCAGAAGGGGAATAGAGGGTTAAATGGGACCTTTAATCCTAGTTTTGTTGGAATCTCCCCACTGATTCCACAGTGGATACACCAGTTTACACTTGTACCAGCAGAGGAGAAGGGTTCCTTTTTCCCTACAGCCCCTCCAGCATTTGTTATTGGTGGATTTGTTGATGATAGCCATTCTTTCTGGGGTGAGATGGAATCTCAGTGTTGTTGTAATTTGTGTTTCTCAAATGACTAATGATGTTGAACATTTTTTTCTAGTTTCAATTTCCTATGATCTAATAATTTTCATGGTACAGTTTAGATTCATTTGCATTTATTTGACATTGTTTTATGGGCTTACACATGGACTATTTTAGAGACAGTTCCACAGCCCAGTGAGAATACTTTTTGCTGTTCAATACCCTGTAGATATTTATTAAGTCCATTTATGATAAGATTTAGTTCAACTCTAATATTTCTTTGTTGTTGTTTAGCTGATTTATTTGCAAAAGTAGCATTGAGGTTCCCCAGCATAATTGTTCTGATGTTCTTCTCATTTTTTATGTCCAGACTATTTTAACAAATTGCTTGTACTAGTGGTGTTCAGTACATATACATTAATGATTATTATCTTTTCTGTTGAATTTTTTCCTTAACCAAATATGTAGTGACTTTTGCTTGTTTTGATTAGTTTTGGCTTGAAGTCCAATTGATCTGATTATGATCACTTGTTTTCCAGTTGACATTACATAGAATATTGTTTTCCAACCTTGATTAATCTGTGAACATTCTTGGTTTAAATATGCTTCTTGTATCTGACAAATTTGTAAGCTTTGTGTCTCATTTCATTCTGTAAATGAATGCCTTTTGATTGTGGCACTGAGGCCCTCTACCTTAGTAGCTATTACTGAAAGTTAGGGACTTACTCCTGCCATTCCTGCTGTTAACTTCCTTAATGGTTCACCCGCTTGTTTTCTTTTTTCTTTTAGACTTTTAGGTTTTGTGGAATTTATTGGCTCTTCCTAGAATATAGCTGAGAACTTTTTGGAGTATTGGTTTTGTGGTCATGAGTTACTTAAAGTGCTTTTTGTCATGGATCTTACTTATTTGTGCAACTGTGAAAGTTAGTTTTACAGGATATATCAACCTGAGTTGGAAGTTGCTTTCTTTCAGATCTTGAAACACTTCACTCCAAGGCCCTCCAAATATTAAGCTTTGTGCTGAGAAGCCCACTGTAATTCTAAGTGATTTATTATTACCCGTATAAGTGGTTTGTTGCTTTTCTCTGACAACTTTTAAAATTCTGTCTTTGAGTTGGACTTATTGGGATATTGATTGTGATATGTCATTGAAAAGTCATGTTGTGATACTAATTTTTTTTATTGTGGAGGGAAGTAAAAAAATTATTTAAAATCTTTAAGATATATAAATACTTCATGTGACCAATGACCTGTGGTTTATCCCAGCCCAGTCAAAGACTTTGTTTTGATTCTGAGAACAAATCATATAGAGTTCATCAGGCCTCACCTTGCTCTTCTGTACAAAAGATCAAAACTCCTGAAGCTTCTGCACAGAATGGTAGGAAATAAGTTTATTAAAATAAATTACCATGTTGTGATACTTGTTATGTGGCGTTCTATATACCTCACTTGCCGGAATGGTAAACTGTTTTTCCTTATTTGGAAAGCTTTCAGTTATTATTTCTGTAAAGCATTTTTATACCATTTTTGATATCTTATTTTTCAGTAATTTCTATTATTTTTGTATTAGCTTACTTTATACCCTCCACAGATATGTTGGATCTTTTTTTCCTGTCCTGCATTTTTAAAAGGTGTCTCTGGTGTTCACAGTCACCAGTTTACATCGTCTAACCCTATCTTCTAGTTCTCACACTCAGTCCTCATAAGGGTCACTTCTGCTGCCCATAATTTGAGTAGAGTTTTTACTCTCTTGGCTTTCTGTTTGGCATCTGTTCATGTATTCTGATACTCTGCTAAATGGGTCATTCATATTTTCTATCATTTTGTTTAGTTCAACTAGGTTTTCTTAATCAGTGCCTTCTGTAAACTCGGTGATTATTTTATTTATTAGGTCTGTTACCTATTTAGTTCAATTTTGTTGATCTGTTTTTAGTGTCCTCTTTTATCATTTTAGATAATTCAGCTATGTGGCTTTTGATTTCTTACTCCATGATACCCCACGGATTAATTATATGGTGGTGTTGTTGTTGTGTGTTGAGGTTTATGGTGGAAAGAACTTCGTGCTAGTGTGAAGACACTATAGTTAGTGCCTGCTTTTCAGAGATTCACATGTAATGTGGCCAATTCTATGCCCTTGAGTCTGTACCAAGCTCCAAGTACCTCCTTTAGTCTGGGGAAGAAAGATGCAGTGTGATTGTCCCGGCACTCACCTCTTCAGGAATAGATTGTGGTGTTATCAGTGGCACAATTGCAATGTTAATAATAGCGTACAGGGAAAATCATTCATAGCAGCAACTATGCCACCCTGGCAAGACCAATTAAATCAGCAGCAATGGTAGCAGCAAATTCCAATGGTGTAAAGTGCACATGTGGTGTACTGACAACTGGTGGTCAACTTGTAACACCCAGCTGAACTGCAACACATGGTGCTACATGTGGGAGGCCCGCCTGAGGAGAGTTGAAAATAGCCTAAGAGACAGAACTGGAGAGAAAGAAGTTTAGATGCTGTTAGGGAAGCTGTTGGATGCTGTTAGAAGCTGTAGGGCAGTGTGGGTTTTCCTGGAGAAGATTGTTATGCCGGCTTTCCTGATGAACTCTGCTGTTCTTAACAATGAAGTAGCTCAGGACCTTATGGTCACTGAGAATCGCTAAGGTTCACTTTGAGAGAGCTTTTGTCCTCACTTTGAGCATCACTTCTGGGCTCTGGAGGGGAAGATGCTGCACTGCTCCGTCTCCCAGAGAAGTTTGTGGTGCTGACCTTCCTGAGGGGATCTCAGCTTTCCTCAGCATCGCAGGAGGCCAGGACCTCACTGACACTGAGGAGGGCTGTGGTATCTTTCAGGGGAGCTCTGATTCTTACTTTGAGCATTACTTCCTGGCCACAGTACAGATTCCTCAGCCTGCTGGCACAGATCCTTCATGCCACTGGCATACACTTTCTAGCTTCTACCACTGACATTTGGGCCTTCCCAGTACAGATCCATGAAACAGGCCTGCATGAGACATTATTGGGGGCTCCTGGCCTTCAGTTAGAGTCTTAGGAGGTACTGCTGTGGGCTGTAGTTTGTCAGCTGAATTCATGTAGGACATTACCTTGGGATCCAGGCCCTTAGTTGGATTATTTGGGTTTTAGTGTGTGGACAGATTTCCTCCACTCTCTTTGTATATGATTCTTTAAGTGACTATTATAAAATAATTCAATAAACTATGCATCCTGTATTTAATTGTTCCCCTTTGCAAAACCCCGAACTATAACAATACCCTAAAAATCAATTATGTACCACCACTATCCATAGAAAAGAAATCTGTAATTATGGCATAAAAATTCAGAGTATGACATATAGTATCTACTAAATGTAACAAGTATACCTCCCCTAACACTATAGAAAAGAAATAATTCTTTATTTTTATTTTAAAAGTATAAGAACAAAAACACATTAACAAACAGACACAAAGTAGCATAAGAATAGTACAATCAAAACTGAGTTACAGACAAGGTGACAGGGAATCAACAATGGTTGTTGCATTACATATTGATAACTTCGAAGTATATATTCAGGAAAACAGATATAGACATGCAAAATTGATCAAACAATTAATCATCAACTATTCCTTACAATAAAGTGACCTAAGTCAGTAGTACAACTATGTTAGATATGTTGCATATACATACATACTTACTTACATGCATAGATAATTATCCCTTCCTTTTTAATTTTTTTCTTTTCTCTTTTTTTAATATAAATTTTCTTTTTAAAGTGTAAAAGAAAAAGAACTACATCAACAACAACAGAGAAAAAAACGGAAAGCATTAACAAAGAGACACAAAGTAGCACAATAACAGTATAATCAGAATTGAATTATAGACAAAGCAACAGAAAACCAACAATAGTTGTTGCATTGCATATTGATATCTTCAAAGTGCATGCTCAGGAGAACACATATAAACATACAAGATTGATCCAACAACCAGTCGTCAACTATTCCTTACCATTAAGTGACATAAGACAATAGTAGAACCATGTTAGCCATCCTGCACATATGTATATACATACATACATTTTTGCCTCTTTCTTTTCTCCTTTCCCTCATCCCATCTGTTCTTACTTTTGAACAGATTTCCTTCATGTCTCTTAGTTTATATTCCCACCCTCAGGTTCTTACACCAGTGATGCAATATGTTGCCTGCACATGTACCGCTGATTTATTTCACTTATGAGTATGGTGTCCAATAATGATGGCAGAGAGCCAGCTATCTAAACATGACTAAAGTTTAAGGGTTACACTAGTAAAGATAGAGGGGTAGGTAATGGAAAGAAGAAATATTTGAAAAGCTAAGCATCGGAAGATAAGACAGAAGAGAGAAAAGTTAAATAAAGGATCCTACAAAGCAGTAAAATTAAATTGGATGTGGATAATAGAAAGAGACAAACAAGAAAAGAGATAAAAAAGAAAAACATAATAATTTAGGAAAGAAAAATTAAATCAAAAGAAGAAAACAGAAAAAAATTAAAAATGAAGACAACAAAATTAAAACCAAAGTAGTCTTAGACAAAAATTCTTTATTTTTCAGTGAGTGATTTATTTCTAGAAAAATCTGGATTGGTTTTCCCTGTATCACGCAGTTCCTGAGACAATCTCTAGTATTAACCCTTATTTTAGAGGACTTACTGATCTATTTTTGAAGGAATTCATAAAATATCTTTCATGTGCAAAAAGAAAAATCAGGTATCTAATAGTACAATTCCCTTGTTATACTGAGTTTGTGACTTTTGTTGGTAAAAATAGTTGGAATGGACTAATTTCTATTCTGCTCTGGATGGCTATAACATTTGCCTCTACCAAGTGTCCAGAAGAGTGCATTTGCGAGCAGGATGGTAGGATTTATCTAAGTATAATTTATCAACTTTGTTTTGGAATTCAGTGCCACTTGGCTTATCAAATTTCCCACAAAAACCATTTGAAGTTTGCTTTAAATTTAATTTCTTGAGTGGCAGTCTGAGTGGCCTCAGACCATTTTCTTTTCTTAGAGCTCACTACTCTTTACTCTCCTCCCCAGAACCCAAATTTAATCACCATCACCATGACTGGAATCAACCTATGGGTAGTAGGTGCTTGTGGAATTAGTCCACAGTATTTTCCGATTTGATCATATGTGTGACAATGTGACACTTCCATACTTTAAACAATTTACACCAGAGTTAGTGTTGAGAAGAGAATGCAATTTTTAACATTTTATCTTTAAAGATAAAGAGTGAAAACACATTAACAAACAAACAGCCATAAACAAAACAATACCCAAGCAATAGAAGCAATACAGATTTCCAGACAAGGTAATAGAAAATTAGCAATAGATATTGTATTACATATTGTTATCTTCAAATTGGTTTTTCAGTTAAACAAATATAGACATTCAAGGTTGATCAAACAATTAAACATTAACTGTTTCTTTCGATAAAACAGTAGAAGTAGGTAGTACAACTCTCTCATATTGTGTTTGTGTATACACCTATTTCTTCCTTTCTTTTTCACTTTTCTCTCATCCCAGTTGATTCCCTCCCTTTGAACAATTTCTTTCCCCTTCACAATAGCTATTATACCTTTCAGATTTTATTTACTCTTTCAGGTTCCTACATTAGGGAGACACTTTGTTATTTACACATGTGGGTCTGATTAATTTCACTTATGAGTATTCACTCTAGTTGCATGCATCTACATATGAAAGCATCAAGTTTATCTCTCTTTATAGCTAAGTAATACTCCATTATATAAAAAAACACATTGATGGGCATTTGGGTTGCTTCTATAACTTTGCTATTACAAATTGGGCAGCTATAAACATGGGTGCACATATATCACTGTGGTATGATATTTATAGTTCTTCTGGAAAAATACCCGAAAGGAAAATAGCTGGGTTGAATGGGACCTCCAGTCATAGTTTACTGAGGAATCTCCACATGGATCTCCACAGTGGTTGTCCCAGTCTACACTCCCACCAACAGTGGAAAAAGCTTCCTTTTTCCCCACACCATCGCCAGTGTTTGTTATTGGTTGATTTCCTCACGATAGCCATTCTCTCCCAGGGTGAGATGAAATCTCAGTGTTGTTTTAATTTACATTTCTTGAATGACTAATGACGTTGAACATTTTTCGTGTATTTATTTGCCATTTGTATTTCTTCATCTGAGAAGTATGTATTCATCTCAGATGCCCATTTTTGGATTGGGTCGTTAAATTTGTGGGGTCTGATTTTTTTTAGTTCTTTATGTGTTCTAGATAGAAATCCTTTGTCTGAGGGACAATCAGCTAAATTTTTTCCCAATTTATGGGTTTTCTTTTTACTCTGTTGGTGATTTCTCTAGATGTGCAAAAACTTTTCAGTAAGATGAGATCCCAGTTGTTGATACTTTGAAGTATTTCCTGTGCAGTTTGTTTTTTGTTCATGAATTCTTTACCTACCCCTATGTCTCCAAGATTTTTACCTACTTTCCCTTCCAGTAGATTTCAAATTTCCTTCCAGTCTATTCCATTAATCCTCAGGTCTTTTTTATTGCTAATAACATGTGGATTTTATCTCAGTGGCCTTGTGGTATAATTTCAAGTCAGGGATTGCGATGCCACCTGACTTGCCTTTGTTGCCCAGGATTGCTTTTGCTATTCTGGGTCTCTTCTGGTTCCAGATTAATTTTAGGAATTTTTTCTACACATTTGTGAGGTATACTAATGGTATTTTAATAGGGATTGAATTGAATCTGTACAGCAATTTTGGGAGTATGGCCATTTTCATTATGTTGCTTCTTCCAATCCATGAACAAGTAATATCTTTCCATTTTCTGAAGTCTCGTACAATCTCCTTTTTCAGAGTACAGTAGTTTTCATGGTAAAGACCTTTCACTTCTGTTGTTAGATTGACTCCTACATATTTCAGTTTTTTTGGATACTATTGTGAAAGGTATGGTTTTCTTAATTTCTCTCTCAGTGTGTTTATTACTTCTACATACAAATGCTACTGATTTTTGAGTATTTGCATCCAGCTTTGTTACTGAATTTGTTGATTAACTCTAGGGGTCTTTTGTGGAGATTTTAGGGTCTTCCATGTAGAGTATCATGTCATCTGCAAATAGTGATAATTTCACTTCTTCCTTTCCTATCCTTATTCCTTTTTATATCTCTCTCTTGTCTAATTGCTCTGGCTAATATTTCCAGAACTATGTTGATAGGAGTGGTGATAGTGGGCAACCTTGTCTTGTTCATGATTCTGTAAAAAAAGTTTTCAGTTTATGTCCATTTAGTATGATGTTGCCTGTTGGTTGGTCATACATGGGTTTGATCAGATTGAGGTAAAGACAACCTGTTCCTATTTTAATAAGTGTTGGACATTAGCAAAAGCTTTTTCTGCATCTACTGAGATGATCATGTGGTTTTTGTCTTTAGCTTTTTTGATGTGGTGTATTAATTGATTTACATATATTGAACCATCCCTGCATTCCTGGGATTAATCCCACTTGGTCATGTTGTATAATCTTGATTATTAGCTGCAGTCTATTTGCTAGTATTTTATTGAATACCTTTGCATCTATGTTCCTTAGTGAGATTAGCCTGTAGTTCTCTTTTCTTGGTGGCGTCTTTCTCTGGTTTTGGTATCAGTATAATACTTGCCTCCAGAAATGAGTTAGGGAGAATTGCTTCTTTTTCAATTTCACTGAAGAGTTTCAGAATTGGCATTAAAACTTCCTTGATTTTCTTGTGGAAGAGAATGCAGTTTAATAGGCCAAAAATACTAATATGCATTGATTAGCCTATGTATGGATGTGTAAGTTTAGCAGCAATCATTTTGGAGACTGAACACCTTGTGTGGAAGGAGACAAAGCAGTTAGTCTCTATTAATTGGAAACCCTATCTAATGACTTTGCCTTAACACTTGGTTGCATGAATAGGGTCTCTCACCTGACTCTCACAGAAGAAGCTTTTACTAACCTGTTGCACAGCCTCACAAGGAGCCAATGGACTTGTGACCATGTTCATTCTACATAAGCATGAGTAAGGATATATTACTTGTAATCATTCATTTGTTCAAAACTAAAGTATTGTTCAAAGTCATATTTTAAACAGAACTCTGCTAACATTTTAATATCATTGTTAATACCAATTTTAATGTTCAAATAAAAGGTAATTTATGAGTAAATACACAGGGTCTGTTTTTCCTTCTAAATTTCCATATATTAAATTTATTCAAAAATCCTCATTTTCATTTCATGATGACATTTTGAAAGTTTTAGTCATATCACTGTTGTTTACATTTTAAAATATTAGCAAAGTATTACCTATAAAGCTGCAAAGCATATTTAATATTCATTATTTTCTAGAGGTGTTTATTTATTCATAGATGATTTTTCTGATATTGCTTAAAGTGTTACAGCAAATTGGTTACATTCTACAGAAAACATGGTTGTTAACATAAACAAATTTTCAAATTCTTAGGGTTAACAATTTATACTATATTCTTAATTTTTAAAAAGTGACCTAGCTGTCATACTAAAGATTTTGGATGTCAAAGTTCAAATATAGAAATTTTAAAACACCAAAAACAACAAATACAGAAATTATATATATAACAGAAAATAATGTATCAATATATGACATACACATAAAAATATCAAAGATAATGATTTAATACCTAGAATGTGAGCATTTTTTATAATTCTATTTAATCTGAATATATCATGGAATTCTTGACAATTATTAGAAACTGTAGGACATGTGAACTATGTAATTCAAACCAAATAGGAAATATCAATTAAATTCCCAAACTGAAATAAGTAAAACATAAACATGCATCGTTTTCCCTACAACTTTGAAGAGAAATACGCATCATTTTCCCTACTTGGAAAAATTCAAATAGTTTTAAGGTCTCAAGTACATCCCACAAATACTAAGTTCAAAGACATTAACGTAAACTCTCAACACTGAGAAAATCACTTTGAAAGGTTTGAATTCAGTATTTACTGTCTATGGTGATATCTGTGCTACTGAAATAACAAGGTATCAGTTTAAAGGAATTAGGAATCAGTGAAAAGATAATTTTGCATCCAGAGTAGCTAGATTAGAGAAACATATTTTCTTACATTAAAAATGATCTCAGATTTCTCTAAAATTATCAAGTGTTACATATGTATTTTCTTAAAATTTAATCCGACAATATAGAGAACCGATAATTGCTACAGTGTGGGCTCTGTCAGTGACCTGTTGCTTACCTTGTCACAGCTTCATTGTAAAATAGGATGACATCTTTCTTATCTGCCATTGTGTTGAATGCATGAAAAAGTCATCTATTCAAATGCTCTATAACAAGCACTTTCTTATTATTGTTAGTATCATAATATTTGCTAGAATATTTTATGAAGGAAGGCTTACATGTCCTTCAAGAATACATAACTTTTCAAGCCCCTAGGTGGGTTATTTTTGTGCAAGAAACTATCCTGTTCTCTAACAGCAACCACAATATTCCGGACTCTTGTAGTATTGTGAAAAGATATTCATGACAGTTAAATACATAATTATGAAATGACTATTAAGACCAAAATCATCTTCAGGAAAATCATATCAAGACCAAAAGGAGAAACCAAAGTCAAAAGCCAAATCAAGGCTTAAAATATCTCATTGCCTTAAAAAAATCTTGTTGGCTGATATTTCCTTGATAAGTTGATGAACTCATTTTTAAAGAGTTCTAAAAGAGAAAGTAGCATGAAGCTCTGCTTTCTCAGGAAGGTTGCTCCTGCATGTTTCTTGTGTTAATAACTCAGTACATCTTAGGATAACTTACATAACATTTCCAAACATCTTTCTTTCACATGCTAGGAGTTGTTTCTCAGGCTTTGGCATTTCTTTCCGCTCTCATGACATTTTTTAAAGGAAATCAGATCAAGTGCAGACAAACTGGACATTTTCTAAATGAGTTTAAACATGTTCCTCGTAGTTTTGCTTGATAACATCCTTCATCTTTTCTCCAGAAACTTGGATGCAGGGACCCAAGAACTAGTCAGCAGCTTCCATAGAAAGACCTGCTCAGAAGTTCTGCCATATGCTTCCTCATGTCAGCAGGCTTAGAGAGCCAAATTGTCCCACTATTTGTGATGATGTGGTTGATTCTTTGGTGAAGTTGGTGGCTGGAAAAAATCTGTGAAAGTGTATGCTTTTCCCTTTCCTATCTGCCCAGAACTATGACACTGTTAGAGCGCCCTCTCCACCCAGTACCTTTGGTACCTCTTCACGAGTCTCTCAGAAATAATTATTTCACTGGGGCTGGGAGTGCGAACTCTGACGCTCTCATTCGTTCCACACACCTGGGATCATTATTTTGTGAGAGCAACTGCCTCCTCCTGCAGCCACAAGTCAGGCTCCCTGTGGGCTCATGGATTTCCTTTAATAAATATGTTACAATTGATTAGTCATCCTTTGTGATACTTAGAATGTTCCACATTTTGTCAGCAGAGGGTAGAGGAGGAGAGAGGCAAAGATAGAAGAAAGAAATTATAATAGGAACAACTCAAGTGAAGGCTATACAAGGTTAATTCCACTATTGCTGAACTTATCTGTTAAAAATAACAATAATAATAAATTTTACAGAAAAAAAATTTGGAAAACTAGTCATTTTAGTTCCAAATTTACATTAAGAAAGAACATTGATAATTAGTAAAATTGTTTGCCCTATTATCTGAGTAAGACAGAAAGAAAATGCAAAGGATTCAATGGATGTCATTTAGTAACACAGGTTTTGAAAAACCTTATATTTACCAATACAAATTTACTAACACAAACTAAATGAATTAAATAAAACTATATAACTTTTTTATCTTGACTCTGAAAACTATGTTCTTTGAGTATCACACATCTGTGAAAAGCAGATTTTGAGATTAAATTTCAGGAGAATGTTTATTTAAAGATGAAAATGAACGATTATAAAACTAAAGGGCAATTTAAAATATGTAATGCATGTCAGAAGGCACATTGAGTACTTTTTTGGGTTTTTAAATCCATTCACTACTACACACGACTTCAGCTTCAGAGTGGTGTTGTAATTCTTTTATCAACAAGAACAACTCATTCAATCATGCTAAACTTAAACTTAGAAAACCATAAAATTACTCACTTGGTATCCTTCTTAAAAGAATTGTCATAAATAGTTATGCCTACAGGCTTTAAACATATCTTTTTATGGCTTTTGGTAAAAATCCAGTCATGTGATTTACTACAATAGCACTTATGTACTATTGGCAGAAACAAATAAACCATTTTCCTTAGATGTCCATTCAATCATTAGAGAAAAAATGCTTTTTGAGAATCACACTACTCTGGAGTAAAACATGCCTTATTTCCAAAAAGATATGCAGACAACATTGATCTCTTAATATTTAATGGTGCTGGATCATATTATATCCAGGAACTTTGAGATGTGACATTTGTCCCCTGAGATGTGTTATCTCCTAGGAGTACACAAGACATGCATGATTTATTGCTCTTAAGTGCCTTGTAATTTTCTAAAACTGTTTACTATCCAAAGTATCAGGAGAAAAGAATAAAGCTTAAAGTCTACATATGACAGCAATATTTTTATATTCATGGAATGAAGAGCTGAGTCCATGGGATAATAAATAAGAAAATTAGGTATATTTAAAGTGCTTTTACAATTATAGTTTGTGATGTGGAGTGTTTTTTCTTTCTGTAAAGCTTCCATATAAATCTTTATTGATTAATAATATAAATGTACTATACCATAAAATTATGATTTTAAATATTTATCTCTTGTACTCAAAAATTGATGTTTACTAATATCAATTGTATAAAGGGGTATCGTTTTGTTATGTTAGTAAAATTAATTATCATATGACAGATTTTAAAACTATAGGTTGTGCTTCCAAAAATAGTAATTCAATATTCTTTGTATTATTTATTATTTAATTTGTAAGAAGAAAGGTACAGAGCAGGCAGGTGGTTATATTTTCTGCAAGAGAAGTGACTTTATTTATCTCGGGAGTTCAGCTTAGTCACTTTACACAGAAAATATGACTGAATATAAATCTCAGAATTGAGATGGGCGGGGAAGGCAAAATAATGGAAAATAATATAATCCTTGACCTCCACATTTTGCTTATAGTCCAAAATAATATTGATTTTAAAACCAACTGCAAATGAAACTCGGAAAACTGCTTTGAAACCCAGGCAGCAGAACTTCATGAAGCTTGGAAACCGGTGAGACTAGCTGGGCTTTGCCAAGCGCACATTTCTAGACACAGGTTTTGACCCGGGCTGGACATGGAATTCAGGGGCGGAACGCCTGCCTGGCATGAGTGAAGTCTTAGACTTGCCTGGCACAACAAAAACAGTCAAAAGGAGGAGGAGCAGGAGGAGAAGAAGGAGGGGAGGGGAGAGGGAAGGGGAGTGGGGGGAGAAGAATAAAGGGTACAGGTATGGTTCGGTGTGTTCTGGTAACCTCCTTCTCCCCCGCCCCTCCCCCAAATCCTTGCGTTGGAATCTCCTCATCTTCTATTCCACAACGGCAAAGTTATTATTTCTCGATATTTACATTTGTAAATCTCAAGTAATAATGCCACTAAATAAGTGACACTCTCATACATAAAATATGCACCAAATTACCAACATTCAAAAAAGCCTGGTTCCCTTTCTGTATTTGTGGCTCTAAGTACATAATTATGCTTCCAAATACATTGTACCTATATAAGGACATATTTGGGCCAGGGAGATAGCTCACTGGCACAGTGCCTGGCAAGCTCAAGGTCCTGAGTTCAATTTCCAGTGCAGAAAGTATTAAATAAATTCATATTTACAAATACATGCAAGATAAGAAATACTATTGTGTTTTATTCTATTTTAGTTTTGTTAGTTATGAAAAATGTGAATTATTCTTCAATTTTTATGAATGGTAATTGAATATGTTAGAGCAAAAAATGTTTGTAAAAAAACAGTTTTGTGTAAAATTTGACACTTTGCCACATGCTTAAACAAGGATTAACTCATCTAATTCAAGCACAATACACATTTTAGCTTCAATTCCATGATGGTGAATGGCTGAATTAAAATCACAGTCAAGAATTTAAGGGCAGAGCCAGCCAGGACCAGGAGTTACTACTGATTTTCATATTGCACCTAAACATACATATAGGCATCGCGTTATCTTCTTATTCACCAGTGTTTTCCCTTGCTGTAGTCTGGAATCACAAATGGGTGTGTTCAGAAGCTGGGAGAGTAAATAAGTTATTTTAACTTAAAATCTTACATATTAAAATGTCTATGATCATATAACAGAACAGAAGTCACGTTGAAATCGAAGATAAACAGCAGGCATCATAAATAAAAAATGCATAACTAAAAAATTAAAACGATGATTTTCAAATAATATATCCTTATAAAAGTAAGGTGTGATTTACCCAGCTAACAAAGAAACAGCAAAAAAGAAGACTCCAAGTCAGGCCTGTTTTATGCACGAAGAAAGAGAAGGTACAATATTGTGAGTAAAAAAACAAAGTATTTTTGATTTAAGGATTTGAGCCAAGGATGAAAGATAGCAATAATGACAGGAATTATTTATGCAAGAACGTGCTTACTTCAATCACTCAACCGTCTGTTATACTGGGCCCGTTTCTCAGGCTCCAGTAGGAGAGTTTGGCACCACGCAGCTGAGTAGGGACCTGAAGGTGGAGGTGCGGCAGGGGAGGCCAGCACAGGCGGACACACTCCTGACAGTGTTGCTTTTGGTGGTGGTAAGTTGGTGAAAGGCACAAGTGAACACTCAGGTGACTCTTCCAAATAAAACTCAAAATAAGTGAAACGATAGGTTTTATGTAAAGCTGAGGTTTATGTATTATCCTCTATAGAAGTAAAAGGTTAAAATTTACCTTGGTATTTCTGAACACTACAAAATACTTCCGAGGTGTCTTCAAAAGTCAACTATTTGGGTAAATGTGTACGTTATGGTTTAAGCATCTCAGCCAAAAAAAAATGATTAGTACAGCTTGTCCATCCAGGAGAGAACACAAACTGTGCCATCAGTTGTAAGGTCATCTAGGTGACAACTGTAGGCCCAAGTCTTTAGCGTGAAACACTTTTTAAAGTAAATGTTTATGTTACAGAATATGAACTTGTTTTGCAAAATTGGTACAGATATGTCACATTTTTTCAATACTGTGTACAGTCTGTAGCGCCACAGTATTTAAGGCAGCATTTTCGGAAGATTTTCCCCTTTTGCATATTCAGTTCCATCAACAATGATATAGGCCACTCTCACTGTAACAAATTTGATTTACATTTTGAAAAAGGAAATATTCAAACATATGAAACCAAATAAAAGTTTTCTAAAAATCTTCAATTTAAAGTGGTTGTCTTGGTGAGTAAAATCTTTCTAGGTCCCATTTCTTGAAAGTTTAGGACAGAGCAGTAGTGAGGTTCCATGTGAGCTGCCATGTCAAGTCACCAGGTTTTACATAGACTGCTGGCAGAATTACGTCAGTTAAGGTTTGGCCTTAATTTCCTCATCTGTAGAGCAGAGATTATAAGATCACCAATATAAATTTACCCTTAACACTAAAGGAGCTAGTAAATGACAAGATTTTAAGCTAGTACAAAGTAAGTGCTCAGTATATTTTAGCTGCTTTTAAAAATTATTAACATTATTATTCTTGTAACTTTTTCTCAATTCTTACCTGTCATACTAGCTAGATACCTATACCTGAAGTCTACATATTTAGACACCCAAAGCAGTGAAAAATCTGTTAATTCCTTTCCATTTTGATGAATCTACCAGTGACAGCGCTGGTTGCTTTAAGTCATTCAGAGCCAAAGGACATTGCAGAGAAGAGACTATTACATCCTACAGTGGTTAATAGATGCTGACTTTTCGAAGCTTGAACCTCTGGCAGAAGCAAAGCTGAATGAATTACTATTTCCACTCCTGGGTTCACATACTGATAGAAAAACCCGCAGGTCATAGAATAACCATAATATGATACATAACACAGAAATAAACTGGAAAGCAGTAAGTTCAAGTTTCCTTTAGAATTTTACTCCTGGAAAAATAACCTGGAAGATAGTTTCAGAGTAGGAAAAGATCCAGGTTTTTCCAGTTTAAGGAGATGAAAGGTGATAGAGGCATAGAATAGGCAAATGGATTAATTAAATACTGAACAGAATAGAACCAAAAATCTTTAGAACAAATCAACTTTCAAAAGAAACATTTTTAAGTTTGTCTAGCAAATGGAACAGAAAGACAAATCTGTTTCTTATGCACATCTCCTTACAGGTAGACCCACAAGATAGTCAGAGAAATATCTCCTTACAAGCCACCTTTCTGTGCCTGGGGCATTCAGAGAAACCAAAAAGTAAATTGGATAAACACCTTCCTGTATCCATACATAAATATTATATTTCAAGATAATTTATCATATTTTAAAGTGTCCATTTAGAAAAGGACCAAAATGTATTATTTTAAAGAAAGTTTTGTCTTTAACAGATTGAGAAACTGACCAGGTAGTGCGTGTTGAGTTTGATGGCCTTCTGGTAATTAAGACTAAAAATACTGTTCTACGGCTAAGATATAACCAAGAGAACAAAACCAGTACAAGTGAACAAAGGTTTTATCTGTCAATCTATGTCATTAAGCAGGGGAGAAGTTTGGGGTACATGGAGAAGATTAATAAATAAATCAATTGAATATTTTATCTGCCCATACAAATTAAAAGCCAAGAAACCAGGGATCATTAATAATGACTCAAAAAGAAAAGTATAAGTTGAAATTTTAAAAGGATCAAAAGGAAAGAAGTAAAAATATAACATCAATTATTAATCTCAAATTATATATATGATTTTTGTTTTTTCATCTAGTTGAGTCTTTTTCAAATATAAGAGTAGGGCCACAGTCACAAATGTGCTGAAAAAGTGAGGTTAAAAAATTCAGAATGAGATCCTTTAAAAATTTCATGGGAATATACTTAGCCATATTTTTGCATGACAGTTTTTCAATTGGAATGATTCCAAAGCAAGTGCATTTAACCTGAAAAACTGCTCTCTGAAAGAAAGCTGGCATCCACCCTCACTTGAAATTATTTTGCTAGTGTTGATAAAGAACACATCTCTATCAAAGCGTTGCAAGGAAATAAGAAGTAAAACATCTTTAAAGAATCTCTCCCAAAATGTTAAATTAAGATGTTTCTTTGAGAATATAAAAACTTGACATTTACCTCAATCCTCTATTAAAACCATTTACAATGAAATGGGAAACAAATCATACTTGATATTTTTGTTTCACTTCATTTAATCAATTATCATTCATTTACAAATATTTCCATCATGTTAAGCACCGTGAGGGCTGAGAAGGGAGAAAGGGGAAGGGAGGAGAGAGGAGGAGAGCAGGGAGGAGAGAGAGAACCAGGAGTGTAGAATAGGCGAGATTATTATAAAGGCTACTCTACCTTGTGAGCAAGCAAGGAGAGCAAAATCCTCGGAATGGTTCGACAATTTGTGGAATACTTTCCATTGGAGAACAGATCAGGTAACAGTAATGTTTAAGCATTTTATTTGCTTGATTGGAAAAAAAATGAATAATTAGTTCTTCAATTCCTTTGCTTTCTGTGCAGTGTGCAACTTAGGAAAGGATTTTAGCAGGGCACACCCCGTCCTCTTCATAGTAACTCCCCCTTCCTCACGTGCTCCGTCCTGCTCTTGCAGCGCGCCACTATGGCTGCTTCATGACCTGCTGTCTTAATGCTTTTTCTACCTGGGTTAGTCTTTCCCTAGGCTTCTGCACTGCTTTACCTCTTACTCATTTATGTTTGTACCTACATGCTACTTTCTAAGAGATATTTCCCAAGACAATTCTATCACACATTCCGACAACATTGGCAATAATTACAAACATAATCGCCTATGTATTTTCTGTATCTTCCCTTTGGAGTGTAATTTCAACAAAGACAGAAGCTTATCTATTTTGACACCAAGAAGATGGCAAAATACTTTTAAATGAATGGAAAAGTTGATTTATGATTCACTAATTATGTCTTTTCTATTTGTCTTGCTCACTGCTCAAGTTATACTTTAAGTTGGTTCCATTTGTTTTCTATATTTCATTTATAAAATTTCTATTTAATTAATTTCAAAAGACAGCCTTTTATCACACTGTCTGGGTCTTTCATTTTTGTTTCCAGTCTCTTTTTCTACACTTATGAAACATCTTATTTTAACTGCATTTTGGATCATTTGAAATTTTCTTTGTCTATGCAACTGTTCTAATTCATTCATTTAACAGGTTTCTCTGAGATCCCCTGCATGGCTTTTGATGAACATTGATACAAGCTTGGATTTGTGGGAAATGAACACACTAGGTCAGGAGTGGAGAACTTATGGTACAGGGGCCACCACAGGCTATTTGTATCACTGAAAACTTTACAAGGTTTGCCTTGCTTGCTCTAGGTCATTACACCATCTCCATCATAAGTGGAGGAAGACTTGTGCTACTGTTCCTGTGCTGTCAACTGTATTTTACAGTTTGTACTCTGAGCGTCATGGGCCTGGCAACTCCGGCCACACAAACATCGATGTCACATAGGACGTGGTCTAGAATCCCGTCATTTTGTGGTTATTGCTGTAATTTTCCTCTAGCCAGAGCACACAGACAGCAGGTGACACACACGGTCACATTGGTGTGTGATGATTCTCAAGTTGAGTCACAGATTTGAACTCCTTTCAGATTTGCAACTTTGTATATGTAACTAGTTTTTGTTCTTTCTCATACTACATCTGTATCCTGATATTAGCTCCTTGTATGAAGGGCACACACTCAGAACCTTAGATCTCCACTCAGCTGAAATGATAGAGGAAACTTCACTATAGCTTTGACTCCCTGCAATGACACTGAGTTTCTTAATAGATAACGTTTGCCTTTCTTGTTAATTCCAGACTTTTCAATTTACTTGTCTGACAGGACTTGTATTTGTTTGTAATTTAAAAGTGATAATGAAGCCAAAGTCTTCCAGTTGTTTTTGTAAAATGTATTAGGAAAAAAGTTCCAGAAACTATCAAAGGACAAGGCAGAAAGGGGTAATCTTGGAAGAGGACAGAAAGGCAGATGCTAGCACAAGGCATAAGGCCTTCTTTCTGGAAAAGACCCAGGCGGACTCTGAGCTTGTAGCAAAAGGGCTAGAGTACTTGATTTCATGTTAGTGATAAAGCTAGTAATTAATAATGTAGAAAATTAGGCCAGAGTACAAGCCATGCCCTCATAATCAAGCCCTTGCTTCCAGGAGAGAAATTGGTCCCAGAAAAAGGCCTGGATTGGTATCTCAATAAATATTTGAAGATATACAGAAACGGCTACAGATATTCTTGGGTATAAGATTTCACCTATGTATATGTTGCTTATATTTAGTCCCTTCAGGTAGGGAGAGCTATTGCACAGCTGCATCAGTGTAAGGGAAGAGGAGACATAGTTGCCTCTACTAAAGATTAACTTAGTCTTTCATTCACATATGAGGGGACAATGAAGATTGAGTGGGAGAGGTAATAGCAGTTATCCTCAGATACGTGTTTGCATTAAGATATTTTACTTTTCGGTATTTTTTAACAGTGGCATCATATATTAATGAAATGGAAGCTAAATAAAAATAATGGTAATACTTTAAAATATACAGAAAGAATGCATAGATATCTATAAATACTATGCCATTTATGTAAGACTAATATACTCGAACTCAAAATGCTTGTACAGTTAAATGGTAAAGGATAAAAGGATCTATTTGCCATTGGAAAACAATCGTAGGATGTAAAAGTCGAGGTGAGAGAAGACATAAATGAGAGCAGAAAGGTGACAGGACAGCAAACACACAGCAGAGAGGCTGAACTCTCTTTAGCTGAGTGCATAGTCAACATTCTAACATTTGTTAGAATGCAACAAAAGAATCACGAGGAGATGTAAACAGAATTGAAAGGACAAGAGTCAATTGGAGGACAAAATCTTAAAGTCTTGCCTGAATCCTTCTATTTTCTAATTGAAGAATAACAAGAATCTATCAAAGTGAAGTCTTTTTAAGTTGGTTTCTGTTAAATCTGAAGGAAGTAGAAACATTAATCAATAAACAATATGAAGAGTAAGAAGCAGAGCTTACTAATGAAACAAGTAATACAAATTTCTAGTTACAGCATTTACACAGTTTTATAGATTTATTTCAAGAAAACTAAGCACTTTGGTTTTGAAAGAATAGAAGTTACACAGACAGATTCAGGGTTTGGCATTTATTGTGTGTGTGTGTGTGTGTGTGTGTGTGTGTGTGTGTAAACATGCACATTCATGTGTGTATATCTGTGTATACGCACATTCATTTATCCATGCCTGTGCAGTTGCACAGTCAGGCCAGTCAGGCAAACATACTGAGAATATTGACAAAATGATTTTGAAACAATTGGCCAACATTACCTTGTCTCAGTAGAGAATTATGGAAAAGGAAGACAAGCTTGCTAGTATGAGGAAATGACACAGATTAAAGACTTGAGATATTCTTAAAATTATTCCAGACATGATGAGATTTGTGGTACATAACAGAATAGTAGGCATAATGTGTTAAACAAATAATTTTTGGTGATATCATTGTAAGCTTTCAACATAGTAAGAGGCTAGAATAGAAAAAGGATTTTTTTTTAGAAATCAGATGATTGAGAAAGTATATTTTGTAGCAATCTAAAGAAGCTGTTATAAATGGAAGAGATGAAAGTACTGTGAAGGAGAATTCAGTGTCCTAAAAATAACAATACTTCAGTATTGTTAATAATATAATAAAATATAAAATAAAATATAATATAGTGGGTTAGCAAAAGTTAAGATTTTTATATAATGATTGAATATGCCTCAAATGGGAAAATTTCTTAAGCAAAAGATGACATAGAAATAAGGCTGCAATTGAAGTGTAAGTTAAAAACATCTGTTAACTTTGGGCAGTGTCATAGAATGGCTTGGGATATGATTAGTAATGATCAATCCCAAACTGAGATTTTAGTTGGTAGTTTTATTACATGCACAATGTGAGAGATCAGATCCTGTAGCCATCACAGACCGGGACTCAGAGATACTGTACCATTTCATTGCTGTATGATCTGGAAGAGAGTTCTTCTACTGTCACCAGGAGAGAAAGAGGGAAAGGAAAGTGTGCCCCAAACTCCTAAATATAAATACCCAGGAATGAAACAAGTCACCTGTCCTCAGAAACTCACTCTCCATAAAGTCGTATGTTCTAAAAGTATGCATTGAAGCTTAAAATGTGGGGAAACAGTAAATATCATTTCTAATATGAGATAACTAAAATTAAATAGTGGGGAAAGATGTGAGTACAGTAAAATTCCCTTTATATTTAGCAGCAGAAATGTTTTGATGAAAGTTCTGCAAAGTATACATTTAGCTACCATTATCTGAAAAATACACATAGGGTAATTTTGGCGTTTGTTTGTTGAGTCTACTTTTGTCAAACCATAGTGTGACTAGTAGATTGATTCTTAAAGTTCATACGTTGGCTTGATTGGCTACACAAGAACAGACTGATAAATTATCACTGTATAGGTTTAGTTATTTACATAGAAAAATGTGACTGATACACTTATCTTTTTGTTTTACTGTCTGAAAAAATATGACATTAATTTATTTGCACTGGTCCCAGAAAATCATTTTTCTCAAGCATGGCCCAGGTGTACACACCACGGCAGTGCTTACAAGAGACATATTTTTATGTGGGATAGAAGAAAGATAATATAATTGTCAAAACATACTGAGAAAAAAATCAGAAAAGTTTGTTCACAACGTTGACCTTTTGATTTTTGAATCAGACTTAGTTACTGAAAAAAGAAACACAAAAATGAGATTTCAGAGCACCTAAGAAGTATGATACCCGAGATGAGTAAAGAGAATTGTTTGCAAACTGAATAAAAGCAAGAAAGACAGCAAGCCAGTGAGGGAAGGTATGGGCTGGAGTCAGTTGGAGAGTTTCCTTTTTGTCAGTCAGTTGTTTACTACTCAATCCCTGCATTTTAATTTCCATAAATTAGTGACATTTCTTTATGAGTGAGGTGATAGTGATATTTTAAAAGGTTTGAAAGATTTTATAGTGAGCTGATTTCTCTTCTTCTAGAATGCCCCCATTCTGAAGCTTAAGAATTCCTCATTGTGAAGGACTTTTAAATATATTCTTTATTTATTCCCCAAGGAAATCCTCTCCTTTCACATACAAAATATTGCTATTGTCCTGTATTTATCTATATCTCATAGTGTTCATCACTCTGTCAAGCAAAAACTCTTACTACCTCCCAAAACAAAGTGAGCAGTTGATCTGGATTTCCGTTATATATGTCCACATAATTAAACACTTTAAGCTATAGTACAATTTTTGAATATTTTTAAAATAATCTTACTAATGTATCTATGCTAAATCCAACCTGTCCTTTTCATGATTTTTTCTTTGAATCTCCTTTTAAATCACTTCAGCTGGTGTCCATAATTTTATTGCAAAAAAGATGACATTTCAATGGTCAGCTGCTTCCAAAATTAAACAGTTTCCTTTAAAGATGGCTGTAGTTGGAAGTCTTAATAATGGTGGCTTTATTTCACATCTTCAAAAAAGGGCAGGTTATACAAGAGTAGAAAAAAAATGGATTTTATCCGGTAGCACCAGGACACAAAGTCCCTTCAAAACACGGTATATATTTGTCAGTTCTTCTCTTGATATGTGAGAACCATATACTCCATGGAATCCCGTTTTACTCAGTCTGAATTCCTAAAGTTCCATTTAACCAGTTTGTGGATCAACCCAGTTATGAATGGATTTTTTGAGGGTTTTGGGATTGAACCAGCAAACTTGCTCCTCTTAGACAAGTATTCTACTATTGAAATACATACCTAGTCCTTTATGAAAATTTGATTTTGAGACTTAGCCTCAATTTTCCCAGGTTTGTGTTCAATTTAAAATCTTCCAACCTCAGACTTCAAAGTAACTTGTACAAAAGATGCATGCCATTGGACCCAGCCTTCATTTTATTTTATTTTTTACCTCTGTTCTTTACTGATTATCACTCTGGTAAATACCAAGAACTGTATTTCTTAGATATTCAGTGATTACAATGATGCATCCTTGTTATATAAGCTTAACAACACTTCGGATAATATTGTCCCAGATATTCCAAATCTTTCTAGTCCTTCCTTTCAGTGCTGAATATGGTAAATGGCTCTTTTACAATCAGGTTGATATCATAGCTTTCTGGTTATTAAAGTCTGTTTCCACTGTGAAGACTAAGAAAGACTATTGTGCAAGGAGAAGCTGTTCACTGTTCCTGGCATAACAGATGAAATAATGGATGTCCTGTGAATAGATACTGTACAAGTCATTTTCTTCAATTCTTAGATAAAAGTAAGTAGCCTTAGGGTGTGCGCTTCACATATTCATGCATCTCAGCAGTATCTTTTGCAGTCTTGCAGCCTTTTCATGTCTCAGATAACTTTGGAATATCCATTTGAATGAAGAAAAAAAGTAACATGGTCCAGTAAACTACTATATGCATTTAATTAATGAAATTTTATTAGCTACAATTCTCAGGTATGAAAGCTCAGTGTAACAGCTGCACAGTAATATAAATGCTCACCATCACTAAGCAGTGGACAATGAAAATGGAAAACACACGATTATTATCGCAGAATAAGCAAACCAGTTTTATTGAAAGATTAAGAAAGAAGTTTTCACAAGTGTTAAGAGGGGGGAGCACCCTTCTACAAAGGGGAAATGTGTGGATTTCTGCAGCCCCTGTGGAAAATAGCATGGACGAACTTAAAGAAATCGTACATAGAGTGACCATATGACTCAGCAGCCTCCCCTTGGTATGCGCCCAAAGGAAGTGAAGCCATCACCTCATAAATCTATTGCATTCTCACATTGATTTCAGCATTATTCATAACAGCTAAGCCACGGAAACAGCTGACATGCCCATTGATGGATGAACAGACAAAGGCTTTATGACATTATCAGTATTGTCCGATCAAAGTGTAAGAAACTGCAGTTATACAGGCTATTTCTATGCATCTAGTCTGAAGCAGGAGGACTGAAAGTAGTAACACTGTAACGTATAACGATGATTTGCAAATATAGTACATTTTGAGTATTCTTACTACAAGCAAAGGCAGAAAAAAAGAAAAGAAGATAGAAGAAAAGAGCAAACTAATAAAAGGTAACTGCGTGATCGGAGGGCAGGATAATTTGCTTGAGTAGGGTATCACTTTACCATGAATGTTGCATAGCAAGTTATCAAAAGCACTTGTGTTATATACACCTAAGTCTATATAAAAAATGAACAGTTGGCATCATATATTCAGATTAGTCGTAGTAATGACATAAGTAACAATGTCAGAGGTGCACAGACATGGCCCTCGGCACAGACCACAGCTGCTCGCTGGCTGTTAACTATGCTGACGTTAGGAATTCATAGCCCTTGTTCTCTCAGCATTATACTGGAGTTAACACTAGTATGTTCAATTCAAAATGAATATATAGATATTTTTACAATATTTAAAAGCAAAGAAAATAGATACTCTCAGTATTTCCTTCCCATGAAATATATGTTCTAGTCAGAGAATAGGCACAAGTCAGTGTTGAGCAGATAGATACTCCGGTTTCTTCCCAGTAAATATAACAATAACTTCAATGTTAGATGTGTGTTTTAGAGCATTTTAACATTATTTTCATTTATGAAAGGAAATGTAAACATATTCATGCTTCCTTTCCTGGAGGATGGAGAGTAGTGAAGTCGTACTGCATTTCACATGGGCACTTTCGTTTTGATGGGAATTGCATTTAATTTTTTTTCTCTCTCACCCTCTCTCTCTTTCTCGCTTTTACCTTTCTGTCTGGGGCTCGCTAGGTAGCCCAGACTCTCCTGGAAATCTTGACCAGCCTCTCATATTCTGGAGTTTGCTCATTACCAATCCTGGTATGATTATTTTTTATTACATGTAAGTGACCAGAAACTTTAAAGAAGCATATATTGATTTTATATCAAAGTGCTCTCAAAAGTCCTCCTGGGAAAAATGGACCAGTACTAGCAGGATTTTTGACCTTGCAGGTGAATAAGAACAGTGACTTTCTAACAAACCATGAAGCATAATATGTTCTGGAGATTTTACAAAGTCATTTAGATGTGTAAGCGCTGGAGCTGGATGCAGATGGAGATGGAGTGTTGGTTTGGATTAGGAGGAGTACGGATATTAGAAGGTGAAACATTCTTAATGGGATTCCTTATAAGAAGTTGCAGTGTCTGGGACTACGTTGTTGTTATTTTGTTATTTTTTTAATTCTCTTTAAAAGAGAAAAGAAAAAAACGCAGTGAAGTAAACTGCCAAAGACTTACATGGTAAATTGCTACTTTTTTCAGTACAAAGGAAATCAACCTTGATTTATGATTACAGATAATATTAACTCAGAATACTTTTGATAGAATTAAGGAAGAACCCTAGGAAAAATGTGTTTCAAAAACATATCACTATTTTTCTGGGATATTTCAGCTCTAACATTCTATTGCTATAGATCTGCCCAACATTAATTTACTGTGCTTATTTTACTTTTAAACCCTAACTTTGTATTTGTACTTGCTGTAGCTTTTTAGATAACATGTTACTTAAATTTTTGAATGAAATTTTAATAGTTTAGAGTTTTAAATTAGGAAACCATACATATTAAGCTCTAGAATATAAAATTATAACATCAAAGCATTTTTAAGTGATGCTTAAAAAGTTTTATTTGTGAAATATATAGTATGTTGTGGCACTGGTTGTAGTCCAACAAAAAGAAAATCAGTATAATTCTATTTGGAACTATAAAATATTT
This sequence comes from Dinomys branickii, assembly GCA_004027595.1. NCBI lineage: Eukaryota > Metazoa > Chordata > Mammalia > Rodentia > Dinomyidae > Dinomys > Dinomys branickii. Next base: position 4,092 of record PVLD010012039.1, on the reverse strand, counting down.
CATTTGAAATATAGGGATTGATTAACTAGCGGCATTATATATTGATTTAAACTCAAAATTTAAATGTTTTAGAAATTTTGCTTAAATTATTTATTATTCAATAATAGCAACTATATTACTATATTCTAAACTAAGATCTTTGAGCACAGAAAACCTCCTTAGTAATGTCTCATGAAGACATGTTTTTTTTTTTTTTTTGGTACCGGGAATTAAGTTCACAACCTCGTGATGCCAGGCAGGCATTGTGCCTCCGAGCTATCTTCCTGGTCCCTCATAAGTTTTTTTTTTTTTTTTAATTTTTCACCACCATAAATTTAGAGAATGTGTTATCTTTTGAAAATAGAGAGCTCCAATAGGAAAATCCAGATTTTAGATTTCTTAAAAGTGAAGGATTGGCAACACTGGTCCAATCGTTCAAAAATAGTAATCTGTATTCAAATAAAACTCAGCAAATCATTTCAGCCAATTAGACTTGGCTGACATAACTCATAAAACACTTCCAATATTCCATTGCATTAGCGTATAGGGAAAATATCCATGCACTTCCTACGTACGTCACAGCGGAGAATCATAGCGCACTCGGTGATGAGAGGAAGTCCTTCACTCACAAACACCCTGCTCTGCTGTAGCGCGACAGGTAACAAGTCAGTTTCTTGGTTTTTATTCCGTTTCACATTGGGCTTGCTGTTTAGAAATACTCGTACTATAACTAAGAATGGCACCTTTGTTCATTTGGCACGTTGTCAGCCACATATATGAAAAGGTGACTCATTTTTATTCTTTGGGCATCTAATAGGAGCTGGGAATTATGCAAGTGTTGTCACAAGATTATAGGCATTAATTTATTCTACGGTGAACCTTTTTGTGTAACACAGATGACACAATTTCATCCTACATTGTGTGGCAGGTAGTTCACAACCCAAAGCCTATGACTCAGATGTGTGAAAACCAGACTGCGTCCCCATAACAAGATCAAGCAGACTATCTGAAAGCTTCCCATTCCAGGATAAAGCTTTCAGCTGCCCTGCTCGTCTTCTTAATTTTTTTTTTTTTTTGTAATTTCATTGTTTGAGGAAGAGTTAATATATGACCTACCCTCTTAAGGGATTTTCAAGTTTACAGTTCATTGCTGCTCACGACAGTTCAATTGTTCTGCGGGAATATGTAGAGCTCATGTATTTTGCTCAACTGCAACCTTTGGCTGATAATTATGAATTTCCTCATTTCTTTTTTCCCGCCCATGGAAACTGCCATTTCCTGATTTGTTTCTGTGAATTTTTCTCTGCAATAACCAACAAGAGAGGAGGAGAAAAGGGAAATGTGGGATACACATAGACGGTTGCATTTACCTTTTTAAAAAGGAGGAATACTATGATGTGGACAATGTGAATGAAACATCACACATCTAATGAAGTACACCAGCCACAGACAAACACTGCCTCATTTCATTCTATATGGCCTGCCCAACTTCCTTTAACTCTGCTGATGCTAGCCCCCTTTGCCAGAGCATACTGTGCAGGAAGGTGCGCTTTGTGTTATAGTGACAGTTTTCTCCAACACTGCCTACTACTGTCCTGTTCCTGTGTTAGCGCAGAATGTCTTGCATGGAATTTCCCATCATGGTTACATATTAGATGTAAGGAGTTGTCTCTTTCTGCTTTCTCCTTCCCATCCGTCTTGTTTGAAGTTTCTAACCTTTTACTACTTCACAACATGGATTTGTTTCTTAAAATTCACTTGAATCTTACCTCATTTGCTTTCTCCTTCCTCTTGTCAGTTGGAGTTGAAGGAAGGCTGCCCCGACTCATCCTGCTCACCTGCTAATACCAGCTTATCCATGAAGCCATGTGATGCTTTATTTCAAGCTTGCCGCAAGATTTGTGATGCCTAATGAATTTAATTCAGATACTCTCTTCAGTTGGTAGAGTTTTAGAGGTTAGAAAAAAAGTGTCCAAATAACATTTTTGGATGAGTTACAAGAAAGAAAATGTTTAGCCAGAGATTACTAAATTCTTCACAAGATTAAAGTGTAGTTTCCTGAGTGAATCCAACTCGCCAGATTGGAACGTAATATCATGAAGTCTTTTAGAAACTATTCAAATCTTTCCATAAAAAGGGATCCAGGGAGAAGTTGTGTGAGTTTAATGGTTCACACAATTCATTCTACTTCCGATGTCACCTTTGACTCAGTGTATGAGCAACTGCCATCTACACCTTCATCTGAACTTCTAGAATTACATTTTCATATCTATGCAGAAAAAAATGATAGTATTACATCAATGAAAAGACTGAGCTTCTAACTTTCTGGTTAGTTTTCAGAAGTGAAATGTAAGTTTTTATTTGAAAGAAATAATATATGGCACATACCCATCTATATGCCTCTCACAAATACAAATGGTCATTGGTTTCTTTTTTCCCATTAATCAGAAAGGAATTTTAGAGCTAGAGGATCCCTGAGATTACCTACTCTGACCATTTTCCAAATGTGTAAATCCTTTTATGATAATCCCAATAGAAATCCATGCACATGACAAAGTTCTCTGCAATTGTATTTATTATAAAAAATTCTGATAATGAATTATAGTTTGACCTACTTGGAATCATCCTTTATATCTAAGATGCATTAGTCCTATAATTTTGTGAGGTATATTGTGTGATTTGTTTTTGTGAATGAAATGCTGAAATTCTGAAATATTTATTTTCTTGCTCAAGTCCGAGAACTAGTTCACAACAGAACAGAAATTCCCTTTCATTCTAATTCATTCCAGATTTTCTTTAGTTTGTTAGTTCTCTGATCATATTTCCCTAAGCAATTTTCAAACTCTTAAGCTAACTGTGTCACAAGAAAAGTAAAGAAGGCACCCTGTTGAGAAGAAAATAGCATTAATACAAATCCTACTGATGTAGGGCTTTGCTTTAGTCCCATTATTTCTAGAATTTCAAATGCAGTTCCCTAATGCTTTTCCCTTGACCACCACCAATATATCAAAAATTAACTTTGCATTTTCCTTTAGAAGAGCCTGATGAGAACAAATTGAATTAAGGTGCTGTAAAGTTGTTGCCTAATGTATTTTTCCAGAGAATAAAAGCAAAACACAGTTTAAATTACTAGGTGCTTTAAAAGGCCATTTTATACTCAGTGCATTTAACCATTGAGTTAGTTTCTTAGGTAAAAAGTATCAGATATGGTCTTATCTATTTATCCAATAATTCTCAAGATTTAATCTTTACCAAAGTTATTGCTGTCATTCTTAAATGAGTGTAAAAGAATAAACTGCTAAGCTATGTTACGTGACAGGAACTGCTAAAGAGATTTTAATAAATAATCTTGATGGGACTCATAATTTTTAATTCCATGGTCATAGACAATGTAACTACCACAAGGGATCTCCACACAACTGTGCTTTATGATTATATATATCTTCAAAAAATGCCTGAAAAGCCATTTTAATTAAATGCACATTTTATTCCCCTCAAGAACAACTTTCAATTCAAAAGTACATGTATATAAATACTTTTTAGTGAAATAAAAATATCCTTCCATTCAGTACACACTTTCTCTGACATTCTATAGGGACAGTTTCTATTAAAAATGACTGAAGAATATAGTTGAAGTTTACACAATTGTTTTAGTTAGCTATAGTGAAAAATGATGAAGGAAATGTATAATTACACAAAAATAGTTCTCCAACTGGTATACCTGGTTGCTAAAGTATTCTTTCTCGGTAGATCCGGGGAAGATGGCGACCAGGTGAGCAGCAAGGGAGCGAACCTCCTTAATAAACACCACCAGCTCGAGACAGACTTGGCGAGCGTGAATGCCGGGACCTCGGCTGGGAAGTATAAACTGGGCGTATTTCTCTGAGATGCCGGGGGAGATGTGGTAGGGCGGACCAGGCTGTGGGGCGAGACGTGGGAAAGCACCAGACGCTGGGAGCCAGGGACGATCCCCGCGGGGAAGAAGCTGGGCTCGGTCCAAGCACAGTGGGAGCGCGGACGCCTCGGTCCCTCCCGCCTCCCGAGCCGGTGCAGCCCCCCGGCGGCTCCCGACAGAGATCGGCTTGCTAGCGGCGGAGACACCCGGCAATCCCA
>PVLD010012038.1:0-62230 GCA_004027595.1 Dinomys branickii | reverse complement strand
GGGATGGATCTCCTCCCCCACTCGGTGATCTGGTCGCGAGCGCCGATATCTCACCAGTTATTGGAGTACCTGAAGGCTTGAAGGTTCCAAGGTGCCAGTCTATCCTTTGGGGCTTTCTGCGCGGCTCACCCGATGCGCACGAAACGTGAGACCGCTGGGCGTTGCCGCCGCCAGAGAGCCGCTCTCTGTCGGGAGTCGCTGGAGAGCTGCGCCGGGTCGGGGGGGCGGGAGGGATCGAGCTGTCTGTATTCTCGGGGCGCCAGGACCCAGCAAATCCCTCTCTCCCGCGCGGCTCGCCCGACATGCGCGAAACGTGGGATTGCCGGGCGTCTCCGCCGCTAACAAGCCGATCTCTGTCGGGAGTGCCTTCTTTTATTTTTAAAATAAATTTTTTAAAAAAGAAATTGGGAAAAAATTAACCTGTCAAAATTTGATAAAGTGGTTAAGAAAATTACTAGTCTCATATCAAATGAACAGAAAATATTGTTCACCCCTCCACAAAAAAAGAAATATACTTTTTTGTTTGCTGCTAAGGCACTAGTTAAATATTTTTGTCAGTGAGGGCCAAAGTTATTGTTAAAGTATGAGTTGAGGTAAAATTACTTTGAGGAAAATTCTAAGACTTCTATGCTGAAATATCTGATCCATTGATCTCATTGAAATGCCTGTGGAAACAAGGTCCTTAATAGTAATATATCTACAAAAATGTACTATATGCTAAGTATGCCTCCTGGTGTCATATACTAACTCAGTTACCCCTTACAAATCCTTATGAGATACATGTTTTAGATCTTTTGTGATTTATACATGAGGAAGCCAAAACACAGAAAAGCTACTTAATTTACCCATCCCACACAGCTGGTAAGTGGTGCAGCTCGGAATCAAACTTAATCTGGTTCTAGGGGTTGTGCTCTTAGCTCAGATGTAAGAAGAGCAACAGTGAATGAACGATGGCAGAGATGCTTTGCTTTATTATTGGAATCCAAAAGAAGTTGTGGTGACTGCAGCAGACTGGGGAAGGGATCCACCCGAGATCGATCCCTTGGGCCAGTGGTTTGCAGTTCTAGGTCTGAAAAAGGCAGTGACTTTGGGCCTTGATGGGTGTTGCACTGCTCTTGAGAACTGCGTAGGATAGTAGTTCAAAGCCTTGAGGTAACTTATTGCCCAGAGACTAGACAGAGAGAGGGAGGCAGGCTCCTGTGGAGCACCAGGAAGTGGCCTTTCCATTCCTAACAGTAAAAGGAAGAGGGTGGACGGCTTGGACAGCTGCACGGACTCCTGTGGAAATGGTGGCCAGCAGAGTCCTGGCCAAAGCACATGGAGTAAAACTGAGCACCGGGTGGAAGCTGCGGATCTAGACATTTCCTTTAATACTTCTTCAAATTAAATTTATTACTGAAACCTAAAAAGATAAAACTTTTGCCTATTGCACAAAACAATTTTAAGCTACTACTGAGGTAACACAATGTTCCAACACATGTACACACTGTGTAATATTTAAATCAGGTAAAATTTATCTATCTCCTCAGACATTTATCACTTCTTTATGATAAAGTCTTTAAAGTTCTTCACATTTTTTTCAAATGTTCAGTACATCCTTATTATCTATGATCACCCTATTGTACAAGACCACACTAGAATTTTTTCTTTTTCAGTCCTGAGGATGGAACCTACAGCCTTCACACTGAGCCCTTTTTTGTTTAATTTTGAGGCAAGATCTCTTGTTAAATCACCCTCTCTGGGCTCAAACTTGAGCCTCAGCCTTCCACAGTGCTAGGATTACAGGCCTGCACCACCACACCCACACACTGAAGTTTCTTACTCCTCACTAATTGTAGCTTAGTTCCCGTCAGTCAGCTTCTCCCCACCCCTCCTTTCACCCTACTCTGCTCAGCCTCTGTGGACACCGTCCTATTCTCAACTTGTGTGAGACCAAACTGCTTAGATGTCCCACCTGTTTTACTGGGCACACTGAGCTCTCATTTTATTCATGCCATCACAATGACAGGATTCGATTCTGAATAATATTTCACTTCATATATGTACCACATTTTCTTTATCCTTTCATCAGTGGCAGACATGTAAATTGCTTTTATTTCTTGACTATTGTGAAAGTGTTTCAGTAAATATGAGAATGCAGATATCTCTTGCACATGCTGATTTCATCTCCTCTGGATATGTACTGAGAAGCAGAATTGCTGTATCATCTGGTATTTTCACTTTTTATTTTTTGAGGAACTGTATGTTGTTGTTCACACTGTCTCTACTGTTTTACAGTCCCAAGGGTAGTGTGCAAGGATTTCCTTCTTCTACATCCCCTCTAACACTTGTTTGCTATAGTCTGTCTGATAATAGCCATTCTTACTGAGTTTAAATTATATCTCTTTGTGGTTTTGATTTTTATTTCCCTAGTAATCAGCCCACGCAGCTGGTAAGTGGTGGAACTCAGAGCCATGCTTAACATGTTTTCATATACCTGTTGGTTATGTCTTCTTTTGAAAAATGACTGGCTTCAGATGGGCCCAGAGACACCTATGGCCCAACTGTTGGACATGGCTTTTTCTGTGTTCAACAATCAGGACCCAGAGGAGAGACAAATGAAAAAGGACAAGATTATAGCTATCACAACTGGCAATGCTTTAAGCCCACCCAGGCCATCTGGAAAAATCCAAGAATAGCTGAGGTTCCTGTTTCAAGTGCAACACTGCAAACTGGGTGCAAGATTGCACAAAGCCTCCACCTAGCCCTGTCTTGTACGTGAGATAGTCAATGGACCTGACTTATGGCTTTGGGGATCTGACTTTCCCTGCTCCCAGAGAAGGACTAGGCCAGCCAGCATCCTCAATTCCTATGCTGATGACTGAAGAGGCTTAGGGGAAACCAGCAATGCCCCATCCTCAGACATCACTATCTCCTCAGAGGATCTCTTGGTAATCTTAGATATCATGGATGAGACAACTCTATTATTCCATTCTGCTTTCACTTACCTCTCTAGAAAACTCTTCTTTAGGTCGATAGTTACAGCTGGAGTCAAATGGACCCTTCATCGGTGATTCCTTGTAGCTGTCCTAACAGAAGAAGCTGTGAAGTTAACTTTGGGACATAAACTAGAAGTCCTGACTCCCCATCAGACCAAAGCTATTCTGGAGACAAAAAGTTACTTGTGGTTAACAGAGGAACAGCTGAGTATAAGACTGTGCTCTTGAACATCCCTGAGGTTATTGTAGAACTTGCACTACTATTAATCCTGCTTCTTTGATGTTTACAGTCCCAGAAGTTAGCCACTCTGGTGAACAAGCCATCTCTCAGACCTGTGCAAGGAGGTGGGTTACACCAGTGACCTGTTCCGCCAAAACCTTGCAGAGGTGTAGTTCACTGATGGAAGTAGCCTTCTCAATAATCAACAGGCAGGAAATCCTACAACTAGAGGCAGTCCTTCTTCCTAAGCAGATCATACTCATGCCCTGTAAAGGGAACCAGAGAGACATGTGTCAAGTCTCCTTGGAAAGTCAAAAGACTGATAGGGAAGCAGGAAGGACAGACCCATAGCCCCTCAAATGTTCTCTCCTTATCCCCAGCTTCTGAGGAACCCTCTGGTCCTTTCTCAAGGGGCACAGTAACAAGCTATAAAAATCCTACCTGGGAAGTGGGCCTCAATCTTCTGGAAAGGTAGAGAGCCAAACAGATCCTAAAATGAACTCTGAAAAAACTTTGCCAGGAGTCATCTGAGTCCTGGATGAGATTGGTGCCAACAGTGCACGAAGGTTCGTAACATGCACAAACTGGGCTGTCTGAGCCCATCTGAGAAGTTATGTAGGCAGCCATTTCTTCCTTCTGATATGATGGTAAGCCCAGGGACCGTGAGGTTCTTACCATGTCTCATCAATCAGGGCTAACTGCAACAAGTTATCCAAACGTATGGGGACAGAGTCCTGCAGGTTCCTAGCCCACAAAGACCACCTACTGTCCATTCTGGAAACCAAGTGCTCATAAAAACCTGGAGAGAGGAGTACCCTGTCCATAGCCATGGTGGAAGTTTCCCTTTCCATCACCCTTGTCATACCCACTGCAGTGAAGGTGAAAGAGATAGATGTTTGGATTCATCTTTCTAGAATAAAGCCAGTGCCAAGTGGACTTTCTGAAGAACAAAATCAAAACCTCTGGGAAACCTCTGGGAAATTTGAGACTTCTCTTCAAAAAGCAAGACTCCAGCACTGCTACAAGAAGTGGGGAAATCTGCCCTGCTCCTCAGGTCTGGACTAGTAATGAAGTTCAATGTTCATTCACTCTTTTCTCATTTTCAACAAGTTTTTCTATCTTCAACCCAGCCAATGAGCCACAGCACCCCAAGGTAGCTGGAGAGCACACACTCCCCAGCGCACAGGGCCACAACTCCTTCCAGCTTGGAGAAGCTACAAAAGACAGACATGCACTCCTTCAGCACCCATAAAGAATTATGAGGATTTGTGTCTCTTGGGAGAAATGAAATAGGAGTTTAGGGCATGGCAAAGCTGACTGTGGAAGTAGATGTTTTATGTAATTACAAGAGTCCATGAAACACGGAGCAGAACCATTCTCAAAGCCTTGCATGTGGGCTTCTGGTTTTCAATGGCACGGCCTGGACCTGGCATCAGCCTGAGCTGTGGAATCTGAGCACCGCCTCTCAGGACCCGTGTGCAGAAGTTCCCAAGGGTTTTGTAAGCCTCGCACAGTATAAAAGGACGCAGATGCCGGGAAGGGTTTGCTCTCACCGCTCTCCTCACAATGGCCTATTCTGTGTCCTCCAGGTTGTCCTTTTATCTTGCTTTTGCTCTTCTACTCAGCCCAAGCTCACCCTACAGAGCCAATTTCTCTCTCACTCTTTGATAATACTTTTTTAAATAGACTTTGTCGCTGCTTAAAAGTAAGTTTTTAAAGAAAAATAACTATTTACACTGCCCATTTCTAAAATGTGGATTATTTGTTTATTTGCTGTTGAGTTTCTAGAGCTCTTTGCGTATTCTGGATGTCAGTTCCTCACCAAATGTACAGTTAATAAATACTTTTTCCAATTCTGTAAGGTGTGACCTCACGGCGATGGCTGCTTTGCCTGCTATGCAGAAGTTTGTAGAGCCAAACTTTCTTCTCTCCCCACCCCACTCCCCATTCCACCCTACCTTTACCAGCATTTGCTGGTTTTGTACCCTTGATGATGGCTGTTCTGAGTGAGGTGGGAATGCATTGCACACTTTCCTCTTGTCCATGCTGTTGTAGGTATGTGAGAATAATTTCTACCTTCTGCATGTCCTTTGTATTCTCTTTGGCAGTACTGGGGATTGAACTCAGGACCCTGCCTAGCAGGCGCTTATTCCACTGAGCTATATCCCCAGCCCCCTGTCCTTTGTATTCTCATCTTCAACTTTTACATGTGCCATTGGCTCCCGAATGCTCTCCCCTCTTTGTTGGAACTATCCTCCACATGGAGCATGTCACAATTTTCTCTCTATGGAGTTTTCTTTATCTGACATAAACCCTTCATTGGATGTCTGCCTGTTTACAACTGGGAGCCACTGTTTGGTCAATAGACCTTTCATAAAGTTAAGAGGCAATTAGGATTCTTTGCTGTAAACTGGGTTAAGTGAAACAACTTTTCTGTAATAGAAAATTCCTTCAGTTGTTCTTATGTGCCTCTGAGTCATTAGGACACACATTTCAAAGCACAAGTCTCAGACTAATTTCTACTGAGTCAGTGTTTTATTTATTTTTAAATGCAAGTGGAGGGGGTGACTAATCTCACTTTCCTTTATTACAACTATAGAGTTTTATCCTTTTCTCAGAGGTAAGAGAAATATTTTTACCCCAGTTGATTTTAAAGGTAACTTCTGAATACAAGAAAGCCCACAAAAGTAGGGGTACTATAGTACTAGATTTCAGTTGGATAAGAAAACTGAGCACTCTTTTGCCTATTTATTAGTAGATTTATCTTTACATGACTTTTCCTCCTAGTTAAAATGGGAAGAAACTCTCGTTTTCACATTTTAGTTAAATTAGCTGATGAAGATTATGGAGACGTCACGTCCATTCATCCAGTCAACAAATATCTTTAGTTAGGTCTTTTTTGTGTCAGATGTTACCCTAGGTCCCAGGAAATAGCAGTGAAGAAAAGCAAACAAAAATCTTCACCCCTTACGAAGCTTATGTTCAAATGCAAGAGAAAAAAAATAAAATAGGTCATATGTATTATGCTAAATTGTAATGCGTTATGATGAAAATATAAAATAAAACAAAATAGAGGACAGAAAGTCAAGAAGGAGGTACATTGTGACTTTAAACATATTTCTTCTGGCTTGAACCACTGGTAGTACATGCATGGATGTCCCGTTGGGCAGCTTGTGCCGCTGATGGTAGAAGTGGTACAACCATGCATAGGACAGTCACACATGTACCAGGGGTGGTTCAAGTTGCCTGGCAGTGAGACATTTGAATTATGGCCCCGTCATGGACATGTTGAACCAGGGATGCAGGAAGCCTCACTGAGAAGGTGATATTTAAGCGCGAATCTGAGGGAGATGAGAAAAGCAAGCCACATGGATACACAGGATGACAGTTCCAGCCAGCAGGTGCAAAGGGCCTGAAACAGAGACACTGCCGAAGAGCAAATAGAGCACCCGGTGAGACAGGAACCAGGTGGGTAAGGGAAGGGTTAACAAGCCAGGAGAATCCAGATCACAAAGAGAAGTCAAAGACTCACTAAGAACGTCAGGTATTATTTAAAGAGAAGTGAGAAGCCAGTGGCAGGTTTTGGACATACGAGTGACACGACTGCTGCAAAGGAGAAGGGCAAGAGAACAAGACAGAGGATGGCTAGGGCCCCTGGAGCAGTTCCCAGGCAACTGGTAGGATTTAGCAGTGGGGGTGGTAAGAAACGGCCAGGTTCTGGATATATTTGGAAGGGGATGTGAAGAAGATCTGCTAAATTATTATTACATGACATATAATACAAAGCCATTTCAAGAATGACTTTAGGGCTTTGGGCTGTAACAACCAGAATGAAGGAGTTTTACAGTTCACTGAAACTGAGAAGACTTTGAAGAAATCCTGAGAACAAAGATCAGGAGCCTAGGCCAGAGGTGGCAGCACACACCTGGAGTCCCGACACCTAGGAGCCTGAGGCGGGAGGATCGCTGTGAGTTCAAGGCCAGGCTGGGCTACAGAGTAAGTTCAAGGCCGGCCTGACCTGCATGGTGAAACAGTCTCAAAAAAAAAAAAAAGAGAGAGATCAAGAACCTAGATTCACACATGTTACATTTGAAATGCTTATTATCTTTTTAAATTGAAAACTCACATAGGCACTCAAAAATATTACTTAGATTTAGGGGAAATGTACAGGTAATAGTTATAAATTGTTTCATCATTACCGCAGAGATTGTTTTTCAAACTTCAAGATTTGATAAGAGAGTGAGTAGAGAAAGTGCAAGTATAAGGGTCAGACTGCCTCTCTGCTGAGTACATGACACAGGAAAAGCCAGCCAAAGAGGCAGTGCATGAAGGGTCATTAAAACAAGAGAGAAATCCTAGGAGTTGCATCTTGAAAGCCAAGGACAAAAAGAGCTTCAAGGAGGAAGTGATCAGTGGTAGCTATGTTGAGATACAGGAGTAAGATGGATGCTGGAAAGTGACCATCTGGTATAGAAATCTAAACATTACCGATAGAGATTTAGGGGAACATGAGTCACAAGCCCTAACTGGAGTAGATGCCCACAAAAGCGAGAAGGGAGTAACAGGAGACAGATGAAGCAGAGCGCTATGTCTAAGAGTTTTTCTCCACAAGAAAAGCAGAGAAATTAGTCCTTTGGGAGTGAATTGGGTTAGGAATTGTGCATAACAGAAAGAATGAACTGCCTTGCATTACTGAAATGTATGATATTTAATTTACATAAAATGAAAGTTTTCCTTAAAAAGCAAGTTTTTATTTGACCCCTCTTGAATATGTTTAAAATTGGCATGTACCTTGTTAATAAGAAGACAAAGTTCTGAAATCATACAATTCGATTAGGGAATGTGGAGTAGCGTTAATGTAATTCCAACTGGGTGCAGTCCTCTGTTACATACTTCTTTTCTCTTTCAATATGAGTGAGGAAAATACTTACTGATGTTTTTTGCTATTATAGATTATTGGATTTTTCAAACTCTTAGAACTGGAGTGAATGTAAATGTCACAGAATGTAAAACTGAGAAGAAAACCTAAGATGAAAGACTAACACACTGAGTAGGCAGAAAGGTGTGTTCCGAGAGTGTTGCAGAGTTGACTGAGACAATGTGCTGATATTCGGTAAGTTCTATACCTTTCATGTTGACTTTTATGAGGATAAGATTCTGAGCTTGTGTCAAAAATGACTACAAATTAATTTTCCTTGCATTACGATGTATGTTGAGGGAAAAGGATAGAACTGCCTTCAAAATCTCTGGTCTCCAGGTTGCTGCAACACATTTCTAACATAACTGAATTAACTATCACTTAAGGATGTGCAACCACATTCATTAATTATGTTGGTGGAATCACTGAAAAGTTTTGAATTTGTTTGACTTTGTGATATTTCTTAGGAGCATGCATCTCACTGAGATACGCGGCACAGATCAATGATTCTTTACAAATAACTTTCCTTTTTCCTTTAGTGTTTCTAGAAACTCCAGATTTTACCCGGGTACATGGTAGCTCAGAAGGCCACCATTTCCCAACTCTTTCTATGGCTACTGTAGCCATACGACAGACAGCTGCAGTGTGGGAATGTGAAGGTGACACGGTTCAACTTCTAGAATATTTTCTCAAGGTGAAGATGTTTTCACTGCCTTCTCTTTTTCTATTTTCTGTCTTTATGTAATCATATTGGAAGTTTTTTCTTGGAAAAATGAAAAAGAAGACTGCACAAGAAAGGTAGCAAGTACACAAAGCCTGGATTTGTTTATGACATTAGAGAAGGCCACTTGAACCACAGGTGTATCTTCTATATTTCTAAAATGCGAGAAAGAAGGAAATATTTCATCTTTATTTACACTTTTGGTATCTCATGCCAGAGAAACAATGTAATATTTACATATGTGTACTCAATTAAGAGGACGGTGTCCAGGCGCATCCACTTATGTACAAATGTCTCAAGTTTATCCTTCATTATCGCTGAGTAGTACACCATTGTATTAAAAAATCCACATCTTCATTATCCATTCACCAGGCGATGGGCATTTCAGTTGTTTCCAAGATTTAGTTATTACAAACTGTGATTCTATAAACATGGGTGCACATATATTGCTGTGGTGTGATGTTTTTAATTCTTCCAGGAAGATACCCAGAAAGAGAACAGCTGGGTGAAATAGGATCTCTAATTCTAGATTTTAAAAAATCTCCACACTGATTTTCACAATGGTTGTACCAGCCTACACTCCCACAAATAGTGAAGGGTTCCTTTTCCCCCTAGCCCCTCCATCCTGTTATTGGTTGACATCTAGATAATAGGCATTCCAGGATGAGATGGAATCTCAGTGTTGTTTTAATTTGCATTTCTCAAATGACCAGCAACGTTGAACATTTTCTCATATGTTTAGTTGCCATTTTTATTTCTTCGTCTAAGAAGCACCTCTTCATTTCAGATACCCATTTTTGGATAAGGGCTTTAAATTTCAGGCATCTAATTTTTTTCAATGCTTTATATGTTCTAGATATTAGTCCTTTGTCGAGGGACAACTGGCTAAAAATTTTTCCTACTCTGTCTGTTTTATTTTCACAATACTGGTAATTTCTTTTGCTGTGCAGAAGCTTTTTAATGAGATGAGATCCCAGTTGTTAATTCTTTGAAGTATTTCCTGTGCACTCTGGGTTTGTTTGCAACATCTTTGCCTACACCAGTGTTTTCAAGCAATCTATCTATTCTACCTTCCAGCAGATTTGGGATTTCTGTTTGAATGTACAGATCTTGATTGCTTTTGGTTTTAATTTAGTGCATGGTGATAGACATGGGTCTAGTTTTAGTCTTCAGCATGCGGAAAGCCAGTTTTGCCAGCACCATTTATTAAAGAGGCTATCTTTCTTCCAGTGAACATGTTTGGCCCCTTTGCCAAAGATAAGGTGGTTGAGTGTGTTTGTAGTTGTGCCTGCATCTTCTAGTCTGTTCCATTGATCCTCAGGTCTGGTTTTTTATTTGTTTTGTTTTCTTGTTTCCAGTATCATGCTATTTTTAACACAGTAGTTTTATAGTATAATTTCAGTCAGGAATTGTGGTACTTTCCTGTCTTGCCTTTGTTGCCTAGGATTCCTTTTGCTGTTCTAGATTTCTTCTGGTCCCAAATGAATTTTAGGAATGTTTTCTCTAGTTTTGTTAGGTATGCTAGTGGATAACTAGGATTGCACTGAATCTGTATAACAACTTTAGGAGTATGGCCATTTTCACTGTTGGTTCTTCCTACCTGTGAGCAAGGACCTATTTCCATTTTCTGAAACCTCTTTGATCCTTTTTCAGAGTACTGTAATTTTCAATGTACAGATCTTTTATTTTGTTAGATTGATTCTTAAGTATTTCATTTTTTCAAATCTATTGTGAAAGATGTTGCTTCCCTAATTTCTCCCTCAGTAAGTTTGTTGTTTGTGTACAGGAAGGCTATGGCTTTATGAGTGTTGACTTTGTATCAAGCTACACTACTGAATTCAATTATTAAATCTACAACTCTTTTGGTGGAGTTTTCAAGGTCTTCTACATAGAGTATAATGTCATCTGCAAATAAGTTCACTTCTTCCTTTGCTATCCTTACTCATTTCTTTTTTCTTGTCTACTTGTTTTGGGTAATGTTTCCAGAACTATGTTAAATAGGAGTGGCGATAGTAAATATCCTTTCCAAAGAGTATAAAAGGTATTGTGAAATAAGAAGAAACTGTGCAAAAGAAAGTGAAACTAGGGAGGGGGAGGGGGAAAGAAGGAAGTGAAAAGAAAAAAATGATAGAGGGATAAAAGGGAAACAAATCTCTGCAAACAAGGAAGGGAAGAGGTGTTGAAAAGAGGGGAGGGGACTGGGAAAAAAGAGGAATCAGGATACAATGTGTACAGGCAAAATTCCCTATGATGAATATGAGCATTACGTATATCTACATTGTACCAATAAACTTAATAAGAAGTTTTAAAAGAATGAAAGAAATATTTATATTGTGTCATGGTTACTTTTCTCTTGTTGTTGGGACAAAATATCTGACTCCCAAAGTTAAAGAGGGAAGGGTTTATTAAGTTCACAGTTTGTGGAGGTTTCAGTCCATAATCAGCTCACTCCAGGACAGGGTGGCACGGTGAGGGGCAAAGTTCAAGGCAGCAGAAGGCAGCAGAAGCAATATGAGCAAGGGTGGGGGGAATTTCTATACAAGGAAAAGTAGGATAAACAAATTTTACCCCCACAAAAATATTTCTAGTCTTTGGTGAGTGGAAGTGATATACAGATTTATCAAAGTACAATGAAGTTTTTTAATGCCTTCTCAGGTAGGAATAATTCATTTATAAAAAGTAGGAAAAAATCCAGGTGCAGTGGCGCATGCCTGTAATCCCATTGCTCTCTCAGGGGCACACTGCCTGGCCTCTTAGGCCTTCGGAAATTAGGGTAGAAGCCTTTTAACCCCACAACTCTTGCATTCTGCATGCACCTAAAACCAGCACCATATGGATAATGCCAGAGTCTACTGCCAGCTGGAGCAGTAGCCAGGTTTTCCACTCTCTTAGCAGTAGGGGTCAAGTGTCTGGATCACGTGGCACTCTGAATCCAATTCTGAGGAAGAAGTTTTCTGTGCTGCTGCCATTCTGGAGCATGATGTGGCCACCACAGTTCCGGAACATGATGCTCTGTGCCTTTCTTCTCAGAGAAAAGTCTTGTCCAGGGTGGAGACTTGCTGCTTCTTGTGATGCCCTCAGGCCATCTTTTATAGTCTCCTGTTCCTTCCCAGCAGTTGAGATCTCCTCAGCTCTATCTTTACAATCCACAGCTTTAATGAAGCTTCCTTTCTGGCCAAACTCATATTTTAAATCATCCTATTGGGCTCTTTGCTCTTAATTCTCATCATAAATCTGGCTAAGAGCCCCCAACAATAGTCATACTACAGCCTCAACATTGTGTATCAGCAAAAATTGGGCTGAATTCCACAAGAGATGAAGGACTCTATTTAGAACAAACAGAGTTTTATTAATTTGGACCAGTCACCATTCATCCCTGACTTGCAGGTCAGGAATGTGGGCCCCTAACTGCCTTTGTTCCCACATTATATACATTTGGTTTCCATGGTAACAGATTGGGATGTTGTAGCCCTGGCTACAGATGTTTTTCTTGTACCATGTGACCAGATCAGGCTCCAGTCATGAGGCCAACCACAATGATATATATATATTTTCTGTATTCTGTTCTGTATGTCCCCCTTTAGATAACCATCCATTTCCTTTATGGTTACAGTGTTTGTCTAGGGCCAGGGAAGAGATGAAACAACCCAGGCAAGGTCTGTCTTTGGACAAGCTTTCTAGGGCAAAGTTAGGACTGCAAAGTTAACTCTTTACAACCCCTCTGGGATGTTTCTCAAGACACACTTTGAGGCTTGCATTCAGACTAGAATTATTCTATCTTAAAATGATATGCTAAGAGTCACCGTCCCTCACAATTCAACTCCCTTGAAATTTCTTCTACCAATTTAATTAGTTCACTGCTCTTAATCTCAGTCTCAAGCAAAGTCTCTGGACACAAGCAAAATGTAGACAAACTTTCTGCCGATCTATAACACATTATATTGACTCCAACAACCAATGCAATCCTCTTTCCCAGCAGAAACCTCTTGAGCCTAGTCTTTACTGGCAGGATTTCTATCAGCCTTCTGGTCTTCTGATCTCTAGCTAGAATCCCCCATGCAGAATAGCTTCAGGTGTTCCAGTGCTATTTTTTCAGCCACTATCCTGAACCTTTCCAATCTCTTCCCACAAGCCATTCCCAAAGCCTCTTGAATCACAAGGTCAGGTATATTCACAGCACTCCTCTGGTACCAAATTCTGTCTTAGTTACTTTTCTCTTGTTGCTGGGACAAAATATCAGACACCCAAAGTTAAAGAGGGAGAAGTTTATTTAGCTCACAGTTTGTAAAAATTTCAGTCCATAATCAGCTCACTCAAGGCAGGGCAGTATAGTGAGGAGCAACAGTTCAACAGAAGTACAATCTAAGGGAGGAAAAAAGGCTTGATCCTACCCGCCCTTAGATTGTACTTCTATTGTGTGCAATCCACCTACCCACACCATCTCCGCGCCCTCCTCCTGCAGAGGCTCAGGTTGTTTACAAAATGAGGACCCTGCCCCCTGCTGAGTTACTTAATTACACTTCTAAACTTGTCTAGTTGACACAATGTATCACCTATAACATATTGTTTACCTCACAATGAGTTGAAATTTCTCTCTTGACGCTGCTGTGTGATACACCTAGAAGCCCAGTGCTGCAGAGCTTTGAATGATATGAGGTAAATATATGACTAAAAATGAATGTTTTGGAGGTTTCTGAAGAACAGAAAAATAAGGAAAAGACAAATTAGTTTGTAAGATAATTAACTGTCTGAAAAAAATCCCTTCTCTGATTTTATCTATTTATTTCATAAACAATTTATTTCTTAAACAAAGGCATCTGTACTAAGTAAGAACAAATACCTCATAAATGTCCTTGTATCCTGGATAAAAAACCTGACATCATTCCCTACTAATGGAGTTCAGGTGCCTAAGCAAAAGTGAGACCAGGGAGTAAAGGTGAGCAGGAGGGCAGCTGTCTATAATAGATAGATTTCTGGAAATAAATAGATTTCTGGAAATAAATTCAGAGGTTATTAATAACATTTTATTGGCTCTTCTAATGAAAAAAACATAATAGCTCTCTATAGTAGAAAAATCATTGATGAAAGGGATAAAGAATAGGGAATAAACAAGTAATGTGGCAGTGAGGTTCTCATAAGAAAAGCTACTTGTAGTACAGTACATTTTGAACCATATGAATTTTAAAAAAAGAACCAAATCAGGGCTTCACTACAATTTACAAGGCAAATATTTATATTTTTTCTAATTCAAAGTAAGGACATTCTCCTGGTAATAGGCACTGTATGTGGAATATCATTCATTCTGGCATGTCCCTGTGACTGTAAGACTATAACAGGACTAGAATAATTATTCACATTTGATGAAAATTATTTACATTAAAGATGAAAAAAATGTGTTTCACGTTCATGTCTTCCAGATACTTCACTCTCAGTATTAAAGGAGGACACCATCAGCCTCATTAATTTCTATTATCAGAAATAGGTGAGATCTGAAAATATTATACCACTAGATTTCTATACAAGGAAGATAGAATAAACAAATCCCCCCCCCAAAAAAAAGGATTTCTGATCTTTGGTAAATGGAAGTGGTATACAGATTTTTCAAAGTAGAATGAATTTTTTTAAATGCCTTCACAGGTAGGACTAATTCAATTATAAAAAGTAGGAAACAAGCCAGGTGTGGTGGCATACACCTGTAATCCCAGAACTAGGGAGGCTGAGGCAGGAGGATTGCCACAAGTTCAAGCCCTGCCTGTGCCATATATTTAGTTCATGGGCAGCCTGAACTACACAGCAAGACCCTGTCTCTAAAATAAAAAAGTAGGAAACAGACATCTTGCTATCTGGTTTGAAATGAAGAATCCAAGAATCCTCATGACCATGTACCAGAGTTTGAGTTCATGCTACAAGTGCTGGGTGCTGTGCAGGAGTAATTAGAGACACTGGAGGGTGAGGATATGTAACCCAATTTTCAATTCTGCATGTTATCTTATTACAGTTTCTGTCTTTTATTTCCAAATTTCACTTATCTCAATGTCTATATTACTATACAAGCTTATAAGACCTTGATTTTTCTCTTATTAGTTAGAGAAGAAATGTACAAGTACAACCAACTGCAGTAAACTACCATAAGTACAGAACTAATACTATTAAACATGATCTATTATTAAAATTACTGAACAGAGTAGAATGAACAGCTATGCTCCTGAAAAATAACTCTGATAGAAAGACTCAATAAAAGGAATATAAAAGTGCCCATAAGAACATGCATGCATGGTAACCATAACAACAAAACCCCAGACTAACTCAATTTCTGGCTGAACTCACCCAAGCCAAATAAAAGTTTTAGCAAGGTAACATGGTTGGAGAGGAAAAATACTTGAGCACACTACAGTTTCCATCTTTTATTCCCAGATTCTATTTACCTCATTTTCTACATTTCTACCCAACATTAATGAAAGGCATGCACGTAAAACCTAAAAGACACATGTAGAAGCAATTTTACAATACTGGAAAGAGATAAACTAGACTGATACCTGATCCAGAGATCTAAGTATTAAAGAATTTAAAATAACTATGGTTAAACAACCAAAGACTCTGATGGAAAATTTGGAAACACATATCATCTGGTAATTTCAGTAGAGAAATGGAAGCTGTAAGAAAAACTAAAAGAAAATGCTAGAAATGACAAAGACAGTGCCAGACGAAGAATACCTTTGATGGGTTCATTCTTAGAATCACTGATGGAGACCACTATGAAGCAGCCCTGAGCAGGACTTAAATTGACCAGTTGACTTTTCCTGTTTACTTGTGAAAAGCCTGTCCAAGGTCTAGGCTCCTTGTCTGGAGATGGGTGATGGACTCATAGTAAGTGAACCTGTGTGTCACTAATCCCTTCTAAGGCCTGTACTGGTGGGTGACGTCATGAAGTCCCAGAGGATAAGATCACAGCCAAGGACTCATGGGTATAACTTCAACTGAATAAAGACTATAGCCTCAGGCACCTCACTCCTGGGAGGATTAATTTAATACCTTACTTGGAGAAGTCCTTGAGTGGTGCCACACTACTTGAGTACTCACCTCCCTTCGTCTGATAACTAAATAAATACAGGCCACCCACAGAATGTCCTAGTCTTAGCCCCAAGAGAATCTCGAATTCTGTGCGAGGACTTTGGCCCTCTTGGAGCCCTGAAATCACTCCACTTGCCTCTTTTTATTTAGCCTTCACTGTACACTCATTCGGGAGATTGTGGACCTGATCAGCCTGCAATAACTGAGGGACATTATTAACCTAATAAATCACTATAGCTAAGGGAAGAATTACTGAGCTTTGGAAGTGACTGAGGAAAATCAACCAAGTTGAACAAAGAGAAAAAGCAAGTGAGAAAAGGAGCAGAACATCCAAGAATTGAGGAGCAAAGTCAGTCTACCATATGTGCTGTTGGAATCTCTAAAAGAAAAGTGAAAAAGAACAGAGGAAAATAATTATTTGAAAGTATAATGACTGTGAATTTTCCAAAATTGATGAAATACACAAAACCACGCAAACGGACTTATGCTTACACAAACATGCATGAAAATACCATATTATAAATTCTTCAAAACCAGTGAAGACCCCAGTACCACCAAAAAAAAAAAAAAATAGTTGTACAAAACCAGTGAAGAGATAATGTTGAAGAAATGCAGAAAAAATTACACAGAATAAAAGTAAGAATTACAGTATGCTTTATATCAGAAATCATACAAGACAGAGAGCAGTGGAGTAGAAGTCTTCACATACTACACTGTGACTATAGGGGCCCAAAGCCTGCGAATGTTGGGCTCCAGACCAAAACCCAAGGGGAAAAAAGGCGGTTTTGGAAAACCAAAATAGGCTAAGTCCTTCCTTGCACACTGGGAGACTCACTCCAATGAAATGTTGGGAAAGTTCTTTAGAAAAAATGAGTACAATATCCAAAAAACAGGAACTATACAAAAAAATGAACAAAATTAAAAACAAGATAAAGATGAATATAAAGTTTATTTGTTCTTATTTTAAGTAGCTCTGTAGATAACTGGCTGCCCAAAGCAAAAAAGTACAGCAGTGAATGGTGTCTGTCTAATAAATATGAGTAAAATATATGTTAGCATAGTACAAAGAATGAAAGGAATTGAGAATATATAGCAGAAATATCTTTATAATAAGTTAAGTTATATAAAACTAAATGCATAACCCTAGGCCATAATGCCTTTTAAAAGTTTAAAGGGTATTGGTACTAAGCTAATGTAAAAAAAATCAGCTAATTATGAAATCATAAAAGCAAAAGTTTAAAATTCTGAGGGAAAATGTACAACATATGAAAGAAATAGGGCACAACTAGACAACCAACAAGATGATTTTAATGCATGTGTGTCAGTTATATGAATTACAAACAGTATAAGCATACCAATTTAAAGAAATTATCAAATTGGACAAAAGAAAACTATTTGGTATAAAAGATATATATAGGTTAAAAGTAAAGAGATGGAATGTATATATCTTGAACACATTAATTGAAAGAAACTGTAATGACTGTAACAATATTAGATGAAGCATGCCAAAGACAAGATCAGAAATAGAGAGATTACTTATAATTAAAGCATTAATTCACACGATGATCTAAAACACTAAATTTGTGTGTATATGTAACAACATAGCTTCAAATAGATTAAGCAACACTGACAAAAATAAACAAATCCATAATGATAGCTAGAGAATTTAGCATCCATTTCTTGATAGAAAAAATAATAATAAACATAGAAAAAATATAATAGAAAAAGTATAGGAGGTTGGTAAAAGAAAATGCAACAAAATTATCCACCAATTTCATAGGATTGACAATATACATAGAATACTGAATTCAAGTGCAAAATCTTATTCACCTAGATAGGCTATATTCTGGACCATAAAATGTCAAAAATGCAGGAAGCCATTAAGAGAAAAACCAAACAAAATTACCAACCAATTTCATGTACCCCTCAGTATAGTATATTTAATCCAAGCACATTATGTTATTCACTGAGAAGATCTATACCCTGGGCCATAAAACAAACCCTAACAAACAGAATTATAATCATGTGAAGTGTATTCTCTCTCATAATTAAGCAAGCTGGAATTCAAGGACACAAATATACCTGGCACAATATCAAAGCACAAAAGATACAATACACTTTTTAAACCCATGAATGAGAGAAAATCACAAATTAAACTAGAGATCTTAAATGAAAATGAAAGCATATAAAAACGTAGAGTGTACCTAAAGTAATGTTTAAATGAAAATTCATAGCACTAAATCCTAATATCGGAAGTGAAGAATAACTTCAAACCAATGCATTAAGGCTATCATTTAACAAACTAAAAAAGTAGAGCAAACCAATACCAAACATAACACACCTCCAGGGAGACACCTAACCATTTTTCTTGGAACTCTGGATTCAGATTTCAAGGAAGCTATGCAGCACCCCATGAGTTCTTTGCCAACTACTGATCCAAATATGTCCTCTCCAACAAGAACTGTATCACAGCTCTCAAGGGGGACCTTTATGGGGTGCTTTATCTCAGTGCTAGAGAGAGGAAGTAGCTGCTCATTTCATCTACCGTTTCTATAATCTTCGGAGCCTCTTTTGCTTTCTATTAATTTCCCATTTTACTCCAAAACCCCATTATACTTAACAAGTCTTTATATTCAGCTTTCTCTATTCAAATGCTGTCACTATGTGATTTGCCTCCTGACTGAATGCAAAGGGACGCAACTACACATCACCCTGCCTTGTACTCAGTGGTTTGAAAACTGTGCAGAAATCTACCTTCCCTGTGAGAATTTCCCATCACCTCACAGAAGACCATATGTTCAACAGCACTCTAAAAGGAGAGAACAGTGTCTACTTGTATTTCTTTTCATATGAGAAATTGTCAACACGGTACCTGCATATATTATGTGAATCAGATACCTAGAGATCTGTGTCTCCCTCCACCCCATGAATGGAAGACACAGTGGATAGAGCGCATGCACCTCCTGTGAATTCTTCGTTAAACTCTTCCCTTGCAACCAACCCAGCCAGGAGAAAAGAGTTCTTCAGTACATGCACTGATGGGAAGGCACGACGGGAAAGCTGAAGTTTTGACTTCTATTTCGGATGTCACCTGAGACTTCATTAGAAAGCTGCATTTATCGCAGAGAGAGGGAGAAAGACAAAAGAATGCCAAGCTCTGAGCACTGCACTCCTCTACAGTACCAGAACCTCTGAGATCTCTGAAGAGTGAACCTCTGAATGAACCAGGCCCTGGACAAGCTTTCCTCAAAGCACTTATCAGTGTACATCTGCCTTATTAAACATGAGGGCATGGAAAGAAATACCTTTATGATGACTTTCTCCAATGACCCACAAATGTTGACAACATACTGTTTACAGTAGCTGGTTAGAATATAGACATGACGTCAAAGCTCAAGTTCGAAGAGGTGGTTATCTTTCATGTACCTGCTATTTTCTCACTAAGGGAATACCCATCACCTGCTAAAATTTTCATTAAGTTTTGCACCAGTGAGGAAAAGACATAAAAATTGAAGATCCAAAAAAAATCGAGAAATAGCCTCAGTGGAATCTAAAATTTAGCGCTCACACATGGGAACCTGCATGTTAATCTTTATTCCAGGAGATAAAGGTGCCCAGGAAAGACTTACAGTAGTAAAGGCAATTCTGAGCAAGGCAGGGGGCATCACAATCCCCAATTTGAAATTACATTATAAAGCTAAAATATTGATAAAAACAGCATAGTACTGGCAAAAAAACATAGACCTGAGGGTCAGCGGAACAGACTCAAAGATGCAGAAACAACTCCAGACACACTCAGCCACCTTATCTTTGACAAAGGTGCCAAACACACTCACTGGAAGAAAGATACTCTTTCACAAATGGTGCTGGGAAACTGGCTTTGAGCATTCTGAAGGCTAAAACTGGACCCATATCTTTCACTCTGCATTAACTAAATTCAAAATCGACCAAAGATCTAAATATTAAAGCAGAAACATTAAATCTGCTGGGAGACAGAATATGTAAAACTCTTGAAGACACCGGTATAGTTGAAGATTTTATGAATAAAACCCTGATTGCCCAGGAACTATCACAAGAATCAACAACTTGGATCTCACCTTATTAAAAAGCTTTTGCACAGCATGAAAAACCACCAACAAAGTGAAAAGAAAACTCACAATATGGGGGAAAAAATGTTTGCCAACTGTTCCTCAGACAAAGGACTACTATCAAGAACATATAAAGCACACAAAAAAATCAGACTTCCCAAATGTAAAGACCCAATCCAAAAATGGGCATCTGAGATGAATACACACTTCTCAGATGAAGAACTACAAACAGCAAAGAAATATATTAAAAATGTTCAATATCACTGGTCATTCAAGAGATGCAAATTAAAACACTGAGGTTCCATCTCACCCTGGAAACAATAGCTATTATCAAGAAATCAACCAGTAACAAATGCTGAAGGGGCTGTGGGAGAAAAGGAACCCTTCTCCACTGTGGGTGGGAGTGCAGACTGGTACAACCACTGTAGAAGTCATTGTGGAGATTCCTCAGAAAACTAGGATTACAGGTCCCATTTCACTCACTGTTTCCCTTCTGGGTATCTTCCAGAAAAATTGAAAACATCATATCACAACAATATATGTACACCCATGTTTATAGCAGCACAATTTATCATAGCTAAATCTTGGGAAAAAACCCAAATGCCCTGATGAATGGATAAAGAAGATGTGGGGCTTTTTTTATGCAAAAGAGTACTACTCAGCCATAAAGAAGGACAAACTGGAGACTTTATAGGTAAATGAATGCAACTGTAGACCATATTCATAAATGAAAGAAATCAGACTCTCATGTATAAACATTGTCTTCCTAGTCTGAGAAGCTGAAAAAGTAAATAAGATCCAAAATGTGCAATATATATTGTGAAATGGAAAGAAACTGTCCAAAAGAAAATGGAGGGGGAATAGAGAAGGAAGAGAAAAACACACATATATAGTTAAGATATAGTTCCTCTTAGCTCATCAGAAAGGAAGGTTTGTGCTAACATTATTTGGACAATTAAAAGCCAGTACCTTGTGCTCTGAGTAACTAATTTAAAAATAATAATATTCAATGTATTAACCACTGTTACTCCCCTATTCTCTTGTTTAGAAATTTTGGTTTTTTTATTTTTAAAATAAAATTTCAAAAAATAAGACATGAAGATTCCAATCACCTCTAAATTTGCAAGTTAGTTATATTTTTTCTTTTTTAATGAAATGTTAATGGTACTACATTATATATTAATTGGTATCACATTGTATATGCTACAGAATGTAACACATACATATATATGTGCCTTAGTTCAAAACAGAAGTTACCTATCTACCAGTTATATTATTTCTGTGAAAATTGTGAGCACCATGTGTTCAGATGATATCAAACCCTAAATCGGGTCTCTACCATGGAAATAAGTCCCAGGTCTGTGAATGGCCCATCCGCTCCACTGGGAGGAAGAGGCGATGTGTTTCAGGGTGAGGCAGCAGATGCTAAGGGCCGAAATAGCTCTAGGGAGGTCTCCTGGGAGATGCAGCAGATGGTCAGAGCTTCCAGAAAACGCAGTCCCAACCCTGGGCCTATGAGGGGAAAAGACATCTAGAAACGTGAAGGGAAAGTTACAGGGCATTTCAGGAGATGAGAAAGATGTGGTGGGACAAAAAGCGGGAATCAGAAAAGGAGAGGCAGGGACACATAGAATTTCTCCATGGAACAATCAGTGCAGTTAGACTGGAAAGGGATTTAGCAACAAAACTCAAAAGACAGGTAACTAAAAAGCTACACGGTAAAGTGTCTTCAAATGCATAGCTGATAATAAAATTTTTGATTTCTTAGGAACAAAGGCTTTCCTATAAGGAAGAGTATTTTATCACTGGCATTGTTTGGAATTGCCAGTACTTGGTGGTTGAAAACAGTAGATAGATCTTAGTTGGCGCCACTGGTGATTTAGACCCCCCGCAGATAGCACCCCTCCCTGTGCCTGTGTGCGGGAAGTTGATAGTTGCTTCCCTTAGTGCCCTACTTACTGCTTTAGGAAAAGTGACAGCACCTTTCTTGAAAATGGGATGCTCCTGTTTCACATGGACCTGAACCTCCCCTCCCCTCCCCTGTCCCCTCTCTACCTCTCTTCCCTCCCTCTCAGTGCTTCCCAGTAAGCATGAGCTAACTTTTATGTATGTCTGTCCATTCATCCCAAAACAGTCCTTTCATTTTTGCTAGCCCCACTTCATAAATGTGGAAGCAAGGCTTAGAGAAGTTCATTGGCCTGCCGAGTTCGCTGTCACTGAGCGATGAAATCGAATCAAATTTCTGATGCTACATTACATGTCCTCAGCCACGTTCCCTATTTTATTGTCATCTATAAGTAATAGTGTTGCAACCATTTGCAACACATCTGTAACGTGTTTTCTGGGACATGTTTGTAACATGTTCGTAAAATCCCTGCTGCCCGGGGTTTGTCTCACACATCCTCTGCTGCCACCGTCTGGTCTCCCATGAAACTTTTTCTGCTGTTTCTCTCTGCTGTTACTTTCTCAACCTTATCAGAGGTTTGCATTCCCTTAAAAAAAGGGCTGAAATTTGCGTGGGCTAAATTTATGTTACTTTAAAAACCCCTAATCTTACCAATTTATTCCTTTTATTGATCTGAAACATGCAAGGGTCACAAAGAGATGAAAATAGAAATTAATTGACTAACAAATTTTACTTGGGAGGAAAAAAATCATAGCAAATCAGCCACTGTGCAAAAATGTCGTGGAGAGGATGTAACAAATCTGGACTCAGAAGCAAAGTGACTTTGATGCACTTTTCCTGTGGCTGACTGTGGGAGTCGGGAAGTAATACGGGGAGGGTGAGTGGGGGACATAGGAATATAAGAGCAAATCTCTAAGGTCAACAGAAGAGACCCAGAGGGCTGGGAGGAGCGAGGAGAGATTTAGTGCTTAGTCATCAACTTCTAAAAGTTTGATGGCCGTACTCCCATGAAAAATTATCAAACATTCCCACTTGTAATGAGAGCAATGAAGCCTCTGCCAAGTCCTCACGTCATCCCGTTACTTCTGCCAATCTCTACCCACCAAAGCACCGGTTACGTTAGATGTTGTTCTCTTACGTGGGAGTTAAAACAGAGACACAAAGGCATGGTAGCTCTGGGACAAAGAGAAGCAACCCCTTAACACAGAGAGGGCGCGAGTGAGGGAGTTTGCAGTCCTGGCTTCTGACTCTGACATGGCCTCGCTGTCCTCTGTTCACGAAGAGCTGTACGGGTGATCTCTAAGTGCCCGGCAGTTCTCACACTTTGATTCCCTGTGTAAGAGCAGAACCTTAAAGCAATATTGATATTGGAGTAGTGACGATGGAAAGTAAGACAACACATATTTACCACTAGTACCTTCCAGGCACTGGGTAAGCTACCTCAAATCCACGTGACACAGAGACCAGTACCCTTTACCTAACATTTTACATCAGGCAGTGTTCTACATACTGCAATCAGTTCACTTTCACAAAAGCTCTGTGAGGGTTTATTGCTGCTCCTTTAATAGATGGGGCCTTGAGAAGTCAAATAACTTGCCCAGGATCACACAGTAAGTGTGGAGCTGTTAAATGTCACTTGCCCTAGAATCTGTGCTCCTAACTAGTACAGTAGTCCAATACAACACACACTCTCATGTATCTTTCGTATGAAGTACACACATATGCAGACACAACCTGACATGTCTTAGGACACATGGAGTTACAGAGAGAGAGAGCATAGATTCAGATGTCAGGCGGCCTGGGGCACAGCCAACTCTACGCATACACTGTAACATTCCTCCTCTGCCTTACAAGGACTCAGAGGAAATAGCCCCAGTGACAGAGAAGCTGACTACAATAAATTCACAACTTCCACAGACTGGCACTCATAAAACCTCCTAGAAAATAAAAGATTGGTCTTGGAATTTCCAGAGCGATAGCTGTAACCCTATTCATTGGCTCAGGTTCCCATAACAAAGTACCATAAACTGGGTGGTTTGAACAACAGAAATTTGTTTCTTCATAATCCTGGAGGTTGGAAGCTTGATATCAAGGTATTGGAAAGATTGATTTCTTCTTAGGTTTCCTTCCTTGTCCTGTGGAGAGCAGTTTTTTCCTTGTGTTTTCAAGTAGTCTACTATTTGCTGTATATTTGTGTCTTAATCACTTTTTACATAGACACCAATCACACTGGATTAGGGCCCACTCTAGTGACCCATTTCAATTTAACCATCTCCTTAGATACCAAATACAGTCACATTTTTAAATAATAGAGGTTAGGACATCAATATCAGAATTTGGGGGGAAACAATTCAACCCATGACCAAGTATGACATAAAGAACATCCTTCTAATGGCTCTGGAATTAGTTAGAGATGGACACTTAATTCTTAGTGATATCAATCTAAATTGTCTACATCAAATGAATATTTATACTGATAATGTTAAAACTTCCCCTTTTATCTTTTATTTCCCTAATGAAGTTTGATCTATACAATCCAATACAAGGTTTAGAAATTCTTAAATGCTAATTTTGAAAAATTACCCCCTTTCACTCTGCTGCTTCACTTAAAAGAAGATAGATAAACTGCAATATCTGATATTTCCAGAAATAGATTTCTATTTCTTTCTATGAAAATTCTCATCATAACTTAAACTCTGATGTTTACATTTATTAATAAATATGCCTGGATTCTGTGGCTTTCAAGTTTAATATATCTACGTACTTGTGTGACTTACAATTTTAATATATGTTAGTTGGGACTACAAAAAATTTTATTCAATATAAGTTGATTCTAATTACTTTATTTCTTCTTATAATCATGTGATTGATTCCTCCCACACCTATAACAGGATTTATCAAGCAAGTAATATTATTATGTACAGAATATCCTAAAATAGCCTGAGTGATCCCTATTTCAACATATCCAAGTATTTGAAATATATTCTTGTTTTCAAAATAAGTAAGAATTACTCAGCAATTGGTTTTCTAATTAACCAATT
Source organism: Dinomys branickii (assembly GCA_004027595.1). Taxonomy (NCBI): domain Eukaryota; kingdom Metazoa; phylum Chordata; class Mammalia; order Rodentia; family Dinomyidae; genus Dinomys; species Dinomys branickii. Next base: position 37,287 of record PVLD010012038.1, on the reverse strand, counting down.
AATTTTGTACCATTTGTACCATTTTGTAACCATTTGTACAATAACCATATAATATATATATATATATATATATATTATAGATAGTACAAATGAAATTCCAGAGAACATTATTAGCAAGTAGTAATTACACGTCTTCTATACTTACATATTAAATGCTCATGACTAATACTCAAAAGAATAATGAACAGATCCTTTAAAAAGTAAAAGTTATTCTCAAAATTGAAATGAGAAAACAAAAATGCTTTCACATTGTAGAGCTAGATGTAGGCCTGGCTCTGTGAGACAGGGTTGTTTTGTTGTTTTCGTGTTTGGGGTTTTCTTCCCTAGCACCAAGAAATGAATGAGCACCTGAGTAATTCCAGGGTGATTTCGCCCACTTCTGGGGTTAATTCCAGTATCTCCAAGTAAAGTACATTTATAGTTAAGCACAACTAATAACATAGAAATCTTAGTTATCTATGAAATTATGTCACATAAGATTGAACTTGGGAAAAAATGAAAATAAAGCCTAAAATAAGTCTATTTAAAAGAGTACAAATCCAAAATTATTTACTACATGCCTACTCTGTGTATTGAAGAGCTATGTCAGACACTACATACTAAACTAATGTTTCCTAGAATAAAATGCCTTTAACTTGTGTTAAAAAATATCTAGGAAATCTAGTTAGAGAGTATTTAAATCCACTCAAGTAAATAATTTAGCCGGCCTCTCCAAGAGAGGACGATGACTGGCCCTTAGTGCTAGCAGCAGTAGTTAGTGGACCTTTGAAAGAACTAAATATTGTAACAACAACAAAGGATCAAAAGGATGAATCAACAGTTATAACCTCTTTCTTCCAGAAGAAACTATAACTTACTAAAATATTATAGAAATGTTTTTGCATTTGTCTTTACAAATTAATTAACATATATATACAAAAAACCAAAGGCATGTGGAAAGCACCATATCCCTTAAAACACAAAAGCTTTACATCACCACTGATGTGTTTTGTCTGACCCTAATTTATAAATTACCTTAGCCAGGCCTCAGTTTTACAACAGAGGGAATAAATTGTTCAGATCTTTGCCCTCCCCCTTTCATTCTGATACCAACTGTTTAATCAGGTCAGAGATTATCATTTTCAAAGGGGAAATATAAAATTTTAATATGTGAAATCACATCAGTTTCCTATTTATTAGCCATTCTGGTTAAATGTTTGCTGCTAATGGAAAGTGAATCTTGTATAACAGCTAACTGAGGTTTGAAATTGATTATTGGTGGATCTATCATTCATTATAATACTAATATTGTAGGTAGTTCATAGTTTTCCCTGTTTTAAAGTACTATTTTTAAGTATCTATAAATGTCATAAATCTTCTTTCACCCCTACTCAGTGTTCTATTTGTGTCATTTAAGATATTTATATATCTAATGTTCAATGTCCTACATGATAATGTTTTGAAAGCACTGATTTTTGAAGTTCTGCAAATGAATCATTGCAGAAAATCTATTTTAAAACAACTATTCAGTTTAAAAATATTTTGCAAAAATAGGCAATAATTTAAATTCCCCTCAAAATAAACAACAAGCTCCATGCCACCACTTAGAAAGCTGTAAAGGCAACGTAACAACCATCACCGAATTCCTATCATCTTTTTATTGAAAAAAATATATAGAACTTTACACATCGATGCTCTTCTGAATTAGGGGTTGACGTGGACAGTCTTTTTTATTATTTGTGTTTGTCTGGCCCTTGGAGATATTTCTCTTCAGCTACGGAGAGTTTTGAATCTTGTCATAATTGATCCATTTCTCCTGCTTTATGAGAAAAGCAAAACACGACATTGTGCTTGTTACCTCAGCATGTGTTACAGGAACAGAGATTGCTCCATCTTTTTCTTTTAGATCTGGACAACACAGTGAACGGACTTCCCAACAAGCTGGCCTCTTAACTTCACCTTGCTCTGAAAGTAAAAGAATAATGAGCTCAGTGACTGTGAAGCCACACTTCCCGCCACCAAGCAGGAACCTCAGTGTCCATCGTGTCTCCTGGTGACTGGGGGTCAAGACTAACAAATTTCTGACACACAAAGAAACATTTGCTCCTGAGAGGACTAAGAAGTGGTCTTGTGTAAACATCATATTGTCTCCCTAGTATAAGAACCTGAAAGAGTAAATAAACCCATAATATACAATACATATTATGAAAGGAAAGAAATTGCTCAAAGGAAGGAACTGGGATGAGGGAACAGAGACAAAAGCAGGAAGGGGAAAAATATTTCTATATAGAAGGATAGCTGGGATAACTGTACTGCAGATGTCTAATAGTTTGTTGAAAGGAACAGTTAATGCTTAATTTTTTGACCAGTTTTGCATGTTTATATCTGGTAATCTGAGCAACTAATTTGAAGACAACAATATGCAATATAACAACCACTGGTGAATTCCTACCATCTTGTTTAGTGAAACTGTATCACTTCTAATATTTCTTTTGTTTTTATTTTTTATTCTCTTTAATGGTTTGATCAACCTTGCACTCTTACCTCTGGTAATATGAGCAGCTTCGCTGAAGATAACAACATGTGATATAACAAGCACTGTGAATTCCCGTCATTTTGTTCTGAAACCCTGCACCATTTTTATTGCTTTTGTTTTGTTTTGTTTTTGTCCACACTGTTGGTACTTTGCTACTGCTCTTTTTTTATTATTATTCTCTTTAAAATAAAAAAAGAAGTGGCCTTAAAATTGGGGCCACCTTGCCAAGCAGCAAGTGATCTACTGATGGAAGGATATGTGCGTCTTGGGTTTTGAGTGTTTGACGGCTTTTCCCCCTCCGGGTAACGAGAATGAAGAGACCTACAGAGCTGGAAATAGCACCCATTTCTCTGTGCTGCACTGGCCAATTTTCTCAGATGACAGCACCACAGTTACTTACCTTATTATTCCTCTTCTAGTCTGGCTCTGGCACCAACCTTTGTCCTGAGAATCATCAGATGCTTTCTGCTTTTCCTGTCCCCTGAGTTCATCTGCGCTTTCTTCTGCCTCAACGTCCGAGGGATTTAACAGTACTCACTTTGAAACCCGCTCTTCCAGGCCTGCTGCCTCTTTTTCCTTCCCCTTTCCCCCTTCCCCTGTAAGGGATTAGCAGAGATGCGCACTCTTTGGGATGCAAAACCACGTTACCTTCCTTCGGGGGAGGGGGATCAGTAGAGAGCACCGTGCTGAACGCTGACTGACCTGGACGCGGTTCCCAGCGTATCACTGCTACGGTCTGAATGTGTCCCCCAGTTCATATGCTGAGACACAACCCCTGTAGTAATGTGAAGAGGAAGCATTTGATTCACAAGGGTTCCACCGTCATGGTGGGATTAGGGCTCATAGAAGAGAAATGAGGGATCCCTTCCCTCTTGTACCACATGTGGACACAGCAACAAGACACCATCTGTGAACCAGAGGGACCATCACCAATGCCAAATCTGTGGGCATCTCTTACCGGACTTCCCAGTCTTCGAAGTGGGAGAGAGATTTCTGTCGTTTATAGGTATTTAGAGCAGCCAGAAAGGAATAAGACAACCACTTACTACAGATTACATTTTTCTGAGCTTCAGTTTCCCTCAGGTGTAAATGCTGATCATAATTATATTTCTAAGTTTGTTTGAAAAGATTTAGTCAAAATAATGTTTAAAAAGTATGACTCCATTTTTTCAATAAGTTGTTATTTCTAATTTCTGTGACCTTTCGTACACAAAATTAGGAGTGGGTCAGCACTAGAGATCTTAACCAAAGAATAACCAAGAGACAACCGAATTTTTATTTGCCTGATGGAATGACAAAGTTGGGCTGCTGTGAGTCCTGGGTGATCAAACCACGGTGCAGTATACACACAGCCTTGTCTTTGAAAAGAAGGTTCCTGGACCAGAGAGCCACACCACTCATTTATTAATCCTCTGCTTCTGTGCTTAAAGCAGCAACTTAATTGTGGGAGATTAATGAATGTCTTTAAGTATGAAAGAGATTGGATGGCCTGCACAGTTTCAAATATGTTCCAGAAAAAGTTCATTGGCTCTTGATCTAGTATGTCAATGGCTGGGACCCAAGGGGTTCCCCAAAAAATGAGAGGGGGATCTCAGCTTGGCTTGCCCAGTAGGTTCTTGAATCCTGTCATAGTAAAAGCTTCTCAGGACATGTCAGTGGAAGGAAAGCACGGACAGATTACATTAGACAGAGCTGAATAAATGAGGAAGGAGATTAAGCACGACAAAGCAGGCTGAGGAAGGAGGCGTGCGCTGTTAATTACAAGATCTTGAACATATGCACAGAACAGCTCCCAAAGCCTTGAATAGGTACTTCCCACAAGAACAGGAACAAGTTTTCATTAAGATGGCCTAGACCTGGCATCAGACCAAGGTGTGGGATCCCAGCACTGCCTCTCAGGACCTGTATGTAGAATTTCTTAGGGTTTTTCTTGAGATTTGGACAGCATAAAATGACACAGACACCAAGGAAACCCTGCCGTCATGGCTTTCCTCATGGTCGACCGGCTGCTTCCTCCAGAGTGTTTTACCTTTTTCTCTTTCACTCAGCCCAAGCTCACTGTGAAAAGCCGGTTTCTTTCTCACTCCATTTTTTCAAATAAACTTTACAGCTGCTTTTGTTCATTTCATTCAATTCTTTGTTTGAGACAAGAAGAACATGGAATATAACTCAAGAAGGAGATTCAGCGACCCAAAACCCAGTAATTTATGCAGCAAGCCACTTTTAGGAGGAGCTACCAATAGTATAAGCACACACCCAGCAACCTAGAGTGTGGGACCCCAGTAAAGAAGCAAGCTGTGGGGCGCAGTTGAGGGTACGTGTATTCTGGGAGGCACCCTGTAAGATGAGAGATTTAAGACCTTGCCTGGAAACATTCTTTGAACACTTTGAATTTGTCTTTTCATCTAAAAGTCAGGTAATTACCCTCTATCTTATCAACTAGATTAATTTGTGGATTTGGAGGATCCATAGGGGATTTGGGTATGACAGGCTTAAAAGGAAAACAAGTTCTGGAAGTAAAGATATGAAGAACAGATATGGATTCTTCAGGTAACACTATATTTTAAAGTTGCAGGCTTTTTCTTCTCCTTTCCACGCATCTTTATTTCTTCTATCCTACCTCACAACTCCTTCATTTTCCTGATAAGAAAATTAAGTACAGTCACGTAACTCAGAACATTGCTAAGAAAATTTCCTAGTACATTAACTTTGTTAGTCTACAGAAAACTTACTTGTGATATAAATAAAAACTTGGTTCATTAGCTTGTTTTGTTTTTCTGGAAAAATTATAAGTCTTAGAATCTAGGATTTTATTTTGATGTTCTGTATGTAGCATTAGCACAGTAAAAAGGAAAGTAATCCCATTAGGACCAGCAAAACTTCAGGTTAAAGAAACAATACACACTCATATCAAAAGCTGAATTTTACTTAATATACAAGTGGCAGCTTTCCATTTCAGCAAAAGTAGGAATTTGAGTTTGCTACAGAAACTGTCGTCCAGAGATTGAGGATCCCAGTGAAGGCAGGGGTAAGTTTTTACTTTTGAGAGTTGACTTGCTTAGATATTTCTGGGAAGGAGCAGTAGCCTCTAAGAAAAATCAGAGTACTGTTACTTCCTGGAAACTACTAGCAAAGGTTGACAGGAGTCAATGAGACTAAACAAAGAACAGGAATAGGGTGGGCCCACCACACATTAATCAGTGGCTCTAGGGAGTTATCAGTGGATTTTCCAGTAAGAGGAATATTTCATGGTTGAAGCTTTGATGTGCTTCTGTTAATTTCATGTTCATCGCTAATATAGAATTGAGATAGGAGATTAGGGTGTGGTAAAGCTGGCTAAGAAAATAGGTGTGACCTGTTAATTATAAGATCCAGGGAAACATACACAGAACCATTCCCAAAGCCCTGTACATGGACTTCTCAAAGAACTAGAGCAGGTTTCCATAGGACGGCCTAGACCTGGCATCAGCCTGAGGCGTGGGGTCCCAGCACTGCCTCAGGACTCCTACGTAGAAATTCTCACAGGTTTCCTCAAGATTTGGACAGCATAAAATGACACATATACCAAGAAAATTGTGCTATCAAGGCTTTCCTCATGACAGACCACCCTGTTTCCTCCAGGGTATAATTCTATCTCACTCTTTCCTCTTTCACTGGGCCCACGCTCACTCTGCAGAGCCAGTTTCTCTGTCACACTTTACTTTTACAAATAAACTTTGCCACTGCCTTTTCCTCATTTCACTCAATTCTTTGTTCAAAACCTAGAACCTAACTCCAGACGAGGTGAACAACCCAAAATCCAGTAGTGCCGTGTGGCGAGCCACTGTTAGAAGGAGCTGCCCAATAACAGTACAAGTATCAAAAATAGAAACTACTTCTGGGGCTTCCAACAATAAAGCTTAGTTTCAATTTAAAACTTCAAAAAGAGATGCTGTATCTTCTTGTGGCTGCATCAACCTTCAGAGTACAAGAAAATGCCATTTCATTTTTAGGGAAAGCAGCTCTAATTCTGTGTATGCTGGAGGAAGTGAGATTAACCCAATTTGCACAAAATGTTTTGGTGATGCAGAAATAATCAGTAGCTTCTACTATCAAAAGACTTCATATGTGATTCCCAAGGCATTGTCCTAGAATCACTAATTCAGGACCACTAGGTATAGCTGTTTAAAATGTAGATTTCCAGTCCTTGTACCAGGCTTGTGAATCAGCGCTTCTGTTGTGTCACACCCAACCACACTGTTGGCCCACTCTAGGGATTTTCACAGGTGAGGCCCCTGGGTTAAAGAATGCACATGTGCAAGACATCAGCAACAACAGCAGGCAGCATGGAGCAGAGCAGAGTGCAAGCACGCAAGCACAGCCTGTATCTTCATTGTATGCTTCCCACATGGGTTATTATCTCGTATTTACATTCTTGTATAGTTGCTGTAACCAGCACATGCATGTTTGTCCACTGTTAAGTCATGGTTACATACCTATATCTTGTTGTGCACTTGCACTAGAGAGTGAGGTGACATCCTCAGGTATCTTTAGGTGCCCCTGAGCTTTGAGGCCATCTAAGTGGTTCCCCATACACATTTCAACAAGATCCCCATGTGATTCTCATGAGTGTTAGAGTTTGGGTGATACAGGAGAAGTATAACTCCTGACCTGCTAGACATCAGCTGTGCCAAGTTCATGCTCCCACAACACTGAAGAATAAAGTTTTGAACCAAAAGAATTAAGTTAGGAGAATTTCACTGGAAGGAGAGAAGAATGATCCTGGATTTCCAGGAGGGGTCCTGAATATCCCATTCAGAACCTGTTGTCATGGATAATTCATACAGTCACAACATGGGTACAATGTAGGTGAAACTACAATCAACCTGCAAGATTACAAGTAGCCATCTACCTAATATTATACAGCTAATATTATAGCCAGCTAGCTAACATTGATCCAGTAGAGAAATGAGTCACACAGCAAGAATGCGTGGAAAGAACAAAAACCTCTTTGGGAAGTGATGGGTCTGGATGCCGCCCACAGCTGATGCCTGTCTGGACTGAGTGAGTCGGGTGGTCCTAATTACATATATTTTCAAGTGATTGTTTATCCCTTAGAGGCACTGTAGGTCTGGCCACTGCAGCTTTTTCTTGAGGCCTGGTCTTCAACTGCGCCTTCAGCCACAAATCTGATGTCTGTATTTTTGTACCAAGAGCCCAGTCCCTCCCTGACTGTAGATTATTTCTAATTCAGCTGCATGTACCATGGGGGCCACGGGTTCCTCGATGAGGAATGAAGAGCTAAAGAAGAGCTCTGCCACCACCTAGCCGTGTGACTTGGGGCCACTGACTTAGAAATAAGCATAATGCACTCTACCGAATAAGATCAATTAGTTTCAAGAATTAAGAAGAGAGAGGCCAAGGTTTTGTGTCAATACAAGGTATAAAAATCTGGAAGATTAACATCCTCAGCTGCAGTGACCGCCCTGCTGATAGGCAGGGGTATGCAGAGGATAATGTGTTTAACATCATTTTTTTAAAAAATGTATTCAAGGAAAACCTTTGAATTTTATAAAATGTTAGCTTAGCTTTGTGTGTCACGTAATTGCTGCCTATTATCCTGTAAATGTGATGGGATAAACTAAGGTATGTTTTTTCACAAGGTAAAAAATATCTCAGAAATAATCATTTTACCAGAGATTCATGCCCGTCCTGCCCATCTGATACAATTTGCACATCTAAACTTGTCTTTGGGACAGGGCTTGAACTGCCATCTAAACGTCTGGATGTGCAGACTAAACTAATGAATATTTTATTCTCACCAGCTGCTTCGTAATCCTCCTCCTGCTTAAAACCCATGAGATTACCAAGTTCAATTTTGCCTTCTCCGGGGCTTTGGACCCCATATATGCGGCAGCCAAATTCCTCTGGTATTTTAGTTACAAAACAAAAGGCAGCAAAGGCAGCTGTAATTGAAGGCACTGCTCCTACACAAATTCCAAACGTACTCATTTGCTCTCTTTTTCTGTCACAAAATACTTATAACAAGCTTATAACTTGGTCCCGCACTGCTGTCCTGTTGACGCCATAATAGCTTCAGGGGCTGAGGAACTAAATGGTCACCAAAATTCATGGACATATATGGAAAAATAACCAATACTCCCTCATATTCTTCTCAAAAATGATTAAAAATAAGCCTAAACCGAGTAATAATAATACTATAACATGTGTTGATTATGAAAGTAGCCTTAAGCGCTGTTAGTACTTAGGCTAGAAAAGTTTCAAATGCGAAGCCAGCAGTGTCCTCTCTCCAAGGGCATACGGCAATATTGTATGATAATACACACAGAGCTTTGCTAACCAGGGAAACTCACCCACACTTTGGTATCCAAGTCATTACTGGAGCTGTATGACTGACTGCCACAGGGCTGACTTTGGTTTCTAGCTCCTCCAGAGGTCCAGCTGGATCTGTAACTCAAATAACTTCGGCAGACTGACTGGCATGCCTGAAGCCCAGTCACACAAAGACATAGGATGACATTCATTACACGGTTTTAGAGATCACCTCTTAGAAGTTGAACTCAGGGCTAGACAGCTTCTGGAGGAAGGTTGAATTCTTTAATGCGTTACAAATTTAAATAAATCCAAGAATTTTTTTCAAGAACACTGTTTTTTGGAGTAAGGATCCAGAGGCCCAGTTACATCCATGCCGCTGAGACGTAAATTTTAATATCATCTTCCAGCTAACACCAGCAAGCGAATTTTAGCCACTGCAAAAAAAAGCGTAAGTTAGCATAGAACTCCAGTAGAAACCAATATGTAGTTACTACTATTTCATGTGACTAAGTTAGGGGAATCAGAGTAAAAAAGCATATTTTAGAGTGTCCCTAACTTAAGCTCTAGTCCAGTAACTACATTCTAAAGCCATGCTGTTACAGTTGATACATTGTGTCAACTTGGGGAGTTTAGAGGTTTGGCTAAGTAACTCAGCAGTTGTAAATCTTGGGGTAAAAAGGACATGCCCTTACCCTTTTGGGATGTTGTTTATTGTGTTAATTTTAAAGTTTAAAAGGTTAACTACGCGATTTAGCAGGAAGCCAGGGTGCTTACCTTGTATACATCCTGAGCCTGTGGAAGAAGAGGGCATGGAGAGTGTGTGAGAGCTACATGCCCCCTGGGTGGGGGTAGGCTGTTTACAAGGTAAGGGAACGAAGGAGGCTGCTTGCATCCATTCCTCCCTTTGCTCTTGTGGTTTTTTGCTGTGCTCTGCTGCCATGAACAGTTTGCCATCTGCCATGTACCACTCTGCCTCAAAACCAGCCAAATATGGACTAAAACCTCCACAAACTGTAAGCTACATAAACCTTCCTTCCTTCATTTTGGGTGTTGGATATTTTGTCTCAGCAATGAGAGAAAAGTAACCAAGACACATGCTCATCCAATATGCTTGTCCCAAGACCTCAGTCTTATTTTCCACCTCACTTTGTACTCCGTGCTCTTCTTCCATGTGAGAAAGTAAGTGATTCACTGATCTAGAGCTCCAAGCTTCATTCCATTCTCCTTCTTAATCTACTGAAATTTCCCAGGTGTACATTTGCTAGATGTTTGAGTTGCACTCAACAGTAACTTAATTCCAATAAATTTGGGGTAAGTGGACACAGAGATGCACACAGGAAGAACCCCACATGAGGATGAAAGCAGAGATCAGGATGATGAGTGAAAGCCCAGTGTTACCAACTAATCATCAGACACCAGGAAAGACACATGAAATAGTTTCCTCCCTTACAGCACCAAAAGAAACCACCCCGCCAATACATTGATATCGGACTTCCAGCCTCTGGAAAAGCCTCTACTGTCCCAGAGATGCTTTCTATTGATTAAGCCACTCAGCTTATGTTATTAGGCAACCCTATCAAACCACATGGACTAAATATGTATGTGTGGGTCATCTGAAGGTCATGTTTTATATGTGTGTCATCGGATTGGCTCAGCTAGTATAGTTCACAAAAATTGTCTCCTCTTTGGCTTATGCAACTCCAGTTTTAAGATGAAAGCATTAACTTTCACCAGCCTGCAAGAATTGGTGTCCCTGTTTACTTTGCAGTTTTTATTCTATGTGGCAGGTTAATACAATTGCCATAAGAATCCAGACTTCTATAATCATTCATTAGGCATAAAACTGTGATTTGAAATACAGTCATACCTTGGTACTTAACTGCTTGGAAACTCATGGAATGTGGTATTTGTTGCATTTAGATACAAATAATACTCTCCATTTGTTAGGTATTCAGCAGCAAGCTAGGACTTGTTTGTGTCGATGGCCTTGTGACTCGCTACCCTTTGCAGCCAACTTTGGTGCTGACCCTTTTGGGTATTGTCACCCTTCCTGTACCAAGACTTGGTACCAAGGTAAATTTGTACTGTGCTTTGCAGACCCAGAATCTCTATCCTGTTCTTTTAATATATTTCAGTTTTGGGGTTTTTTTTACTTTATTTCTTTATTTTAAAGATAAAAGAATGAAAACATATTAACAAACACACAGACATGAACAAAATAACACACAAAAAAGCAGCAGAAATGACAAGTAATTTAGATATAAAATAGTATCTTTGCAGATTTGAGTTTTTCATTGATGTATTTCATCTTTTTATTCATTTTTTGCCATTTATTAGCATATTAATCATGGTTATTTTGAACTCCTTCTTTACTAATTCTCATATTTATATTATCCCTGGGTTTTCCTTTATTTACTATTTTATCTCTAAATTGCTAGTTATTTTTCCTGCTTTTTGTATGACTAATACTTTTTTTACTATATGCCTGACATTAATTGATCTATCATAGATATTGTAGAGTATGTTAATTGCATAGAAAGTATTAAATTTTATCTGGAAGGTAATTAAATTATAGAGATCAGCCTGATCCTTCCACAGTTTAACCTTTACTAGTACTCATCTATTTCACTTTTTTCCTTAGTCAGAGTGTGACTTTACTCCTTGCATGCTCCTAACTTCTAAACTGTGATGTTTCAACAAGCCCAAGGTGTTTAAGTCTGAAATTTTTGCTTATCTCGAAACCTCCCTGTTTCTTTTCTCTGCTACAGCTCCTAGAATCTCACTGTGCACAGCTTTATGAGTACACAGCTTTATGAACCAGCCAAAAACTCAATAAAAGTTTTATTTAGATTTGTACAGCTGCTTCTCTAAAGCGCTCCCCTATCTAACATCCAACCCTAGCCCCTGTGGTAACTGCAAGCACCAGCCTGCACTTCCAGCGACAGCCGGGCTGCTGCTTCCTCCTTGGGCTCCCTTCTCCAACACCATGGCTTGAAAATCCCACTCAGGGAGGGACTGTGGGCTCAGATATTTCTCCTGTCTTAGGGATTTCAGCCTTGCATTGGTCCCCACTCATTTCCTGCCACTATCATTTTACATTTCTTATGTTTCACAGAATTTTGGTGGAAAGGAAAGCCTATTTTACTCAACTGTGCCAAAATCTAAACTCAGGCATGAGATTCTTAAATACAGAATTAAGTCCTTATGATTTATTTCTTTGCTTTTCCATATCTTTTCTCTCCTCCCTTCCTCTGCATTACTAACTGTAGCATAATAGAAGTATATTTCTAATAAATAGTTTCCACAGATAATTATACTCATACTATAGGAAAAATCAACATGGTATTATCTTAGAGGAGAAAATCTGTAATATAGTAACAGTAGGAATCACAACTAATGAACAGTTAAGTGTCTAAACTTCTTATTTTTTGAAGGCTCCATGGGAAAAGATACAAATTTCATAATTCTCTAATGAAGTTTATGGAAAGAGTGAACCAAGCAAGGGTTCTAAAGGCAAATAACACACAATGGAGGCATACATTGGAGTTCTCAGGTTAATAGTTACAGGTATGAGGACTGCAGAAGGTACACAGTTTGCCACATTTCATATCCCACAAAGAGGCCACATTCAGCCAAATATATCTCGATTTTGTTCTAGGAAAAAGATTCAGATTTCTTATCTTTTACTAAAACGGTGTTTTAGAGTATAGAACAAACATCCCAACTGAATAGAAGGAATCCTGACCTTTGCTGTTGGCTGAGAGTCTTTCTGTTTTCAGATGCCAGCTGCCCTGTAAGCTGGCATACCCACAGATACCCAGGTGATAGAGACCTTGAAGCTCTCCTAGGTGAACCAACTAGTTTATTTGCTAGAGAACAGCCAAGTTGTCTCTTCAAGGATAGCGATTGCCTCTGGGTTATTTCAAGGTTATCATGAAGGTTTTTCCAGCAGGGCCTCGGTTTCTGAGTAAAACACATCTAAGAGAGATATTACAGGCTAGTCAGCTACATGTCGAATTATGCCTGTATTGGCTCCTTTCAACAACTTATCTTGATAGTTTAGAAGTGGTATAATGCAAGGACAGTGGAGTAAAAGAGGAAAGCAAATAAGAGGAGGAACAAAACAAGACAGAGAAAGTTTCCAGGCTTGAAAAAAGCAGCTGTGGCTTAGTGTTTGGGCCTCTACTGACATATTTGGGTATTTGTATTATCCCATCTCAGTAAGAGCCTACTTTATACAAGTAGTATCATGCATCTCACCTTAAACAGTGACATTCGATCTTGAGCGACATAGAAGAGTCACCTATGGTGGATTTTTGAACTCTGGGTTTCCTAAGCATATGCTGAACAAAATTCCATTAGAGACTCTCGAGATGGGGCCAAGGCAGCAGTGGTGTTTAACTCTCCAAAAGTGATCCCAGCATCAGCCGAGCTTGCAAATCACTTACTTTAGTTCTCTGGGCTGCCGCTTTCTTCTATAAAAGTAAAGCATCAGTTAGATGATTGCTGAGCACCCTTCCAGCCCAACTTCTTTAATTCTGTGATTGCACATGCAAAAATATTCTTTAGTCAATGTCCTCTTTACACAATGAGGAAAGTCCGATGAATTCTTTGCTCCTTTAGTTTTGTGACTTCGGTGAATATCAATGTTCTCCGAAGTTTCTTCTGTTTCATGAAATACTTGTCATCTCTGCTTACATACTCCTTTATCAGAGGAAAGGCGGAAAGAGCGATCAGCTGTCCAAAGAAAAGCACAAGTCTAATGTGAAGCACAAATGCAAACATTTTAGACATTGGACATGCTTTTCATAAACCTAGGAAACCCCTGCTACTGACAACTTGCTATTGTGGAAATTATGTATAAATGTTTTTACAGTTACAGACTCATATTCCATATATGTTAAATAAACCAGTTTCCATGACTCGCTTGCAAAAGACTTTGGAGGCTCTTGCTTGGGCCTTGACAGTGTTCTTTTCTCTTCCCTTCTTTCTCCCCTAGAACAGATGCTTAACAAGACTTGCCAAGATTGGCCACGCGAGCTCTTCCAGGGAGGCTCTAGAAAGGAGAAAGCCCAGAGTCAGGCCCACCTGCATGGCACACTCACCAGCTGGAAGCCACTCAGTCTGTATCACGCATTTTTCTACAGCTCTTCCTACTTCACAGATGTGTTGTAAAAGAACTATGTGTTGTTTAAGACACTCCAAAGTACAGTGGAGCAAGAAACTAAGTACAGGCTATTTACCGTGCCAAAAGGCAGCAGCTCAGAAGATGCCAAGCCACCTGCTAAGGTCAAGTCATTCATGATCTGAAGAAAACTTCCTCTGTTCAGAACACATAATGGAACAATCTCAGCCCCCAAAAGTCTTCAGGCTTCACTTACCTTCTCTGGACACAGCCGCATATTTAGGCTTTCTCACCCTCTGCTCACTAGCAAGATCTTCTGCCCTTATTTTTCTGCCCTGTCTCGCCTGCTTCCTCTATCTCTATTCCCATCACTGAAATGTGGCCACCAATTTATGGTTTAATTTATAGCACCTAACATTATTCATCATTTACTATGGATGAGGAACTAAGCTAAATGCTTTTCATAAAGTGTTTTACCTAATTCTTTCAACACATCTACAGCTCACATTTGACTCAGCCACCTTAATATAAGACAACCAAAGCTCAGCTAGGTGAAATAACTTGCTGAAGCTCACAAAGCCATAACTAAAACTCAAGCTTGTCAGGATTCAAAGTCATTGCTGTTACTCAGTGTCATGGTTTGGGATTTTTTGCAAGGGAGAACAATACAATACAGGACACATGTTTTATAAGATTATTTATAATAGTCACTGAAAGAATTATATACAAGAGAGTGCAGGAAATCTGTCCACACACTAAAGACCAAAGAATCCAGCTGAGGGCCAGGATCCCATGGTACTGCCCTGCATGAATTCAGCTGAAGACCTAGAGCCCATAACAATGCCTCCATGAGTCCAGCTGGAGGCCGAGAGCCCATGACAATGTCTCATGCAGGCCTCTTTCAGGGATCTGTGCTGGAAAGGCCCAAAGGTCAGTGCTGGAGTCTAGAAAGTCTGGGCCAGCAGGACGAAGGATCTGTGCTAGCACACTGAGGGATCTATACTACAACCAGAAAGCAATGCTCAAAGTAAGAGCTAGAGCTGCCCTGAAAGGTACCACAGCTGTCCTCAGCAGCAGTGAGGTCCCAAGCTCCTCCAATGATCAGGACAGCCGAGTTCCCATCAGGAAAGCCAGTGTGACAAGCTTCTCCAGGAGACTGAGCTGTGCACCATATTCCCCTCCAGAGCCAGGAAGCGATGCTCAGAGTGAGGACCAGAACTTCCTTAAAGTGAACCGAAGCTATTCTCAGTGCCAACAGGGTCCCAAGCTCCTCACAGGATGAAAACAGCCAAGTTCATCAGGAAAGCCAGCATGGCAAGCTCCTCCAACAGAACCAACAGCCCCTTACAGCTTCCACCAGCTCCAACTGCCTTTCTTCCCTCCCAATAGCCTTTTTCAGCTCCCAACAGCCTTTCTCCACTCCCAACAGCCTCCTTCTCCTTCTCCAGTTCTGCCTCTTATGCTGCTGGCCACAATCCCCAGGAGGACCTCCCATAGCCAGCACC
Organism: Dinomys branickii; assembly: GCA_004027595.1. Taxonomy (NCBI): domain Eukaryota; kingdom Metazoa; phylum Chordata; class Mammalia; order Rodentia; family Dinomyidae; genus Dinomys; species Dinomys branickii. The sequence goes on along the minus strand of PVLD010012038.1, from coordinate 21,827 downwards.
ACACTTACTCAGTTCAGCTGTGGTTATAAGTTGACCACCAGTTGTGAATCCACTACACTCATTGTGTTCCACTGTCACCCTGTCCAACTCTCCAGGAAGACTTGCTCAGTGACTCTGCCATACAGCTTCCCCTGGTTTGAACTAAGCTCATCTCCAGTTCATGTTTTGACATGCCTTATATTTTGATTATTTTTTCATATTGCTATTAAATCATAATGAGTATGCTTTCTTTCTTACCCTAAGTGTATTATAAATCTATCAAAGCCATGGAACTACCCAAAGATCCTAGAGCAATGCACCTACATGCAGAGGCACAACATAAAAACAGGTCTTTTTTTTAGTTATGGGCACATGATTTTGTTACCCTCTTGTTACTTGCAACATTGTTGCAAACAATAGTATAATCCAGCCAATAAATCCTTCTCACTTCTTAAAAGCCCAAATGCAGGAGTTAAATGACCAGCAAAACCTTATAAATAAATTAACAGTATTTTACATGTGAAGTTACACACCATGGAAGGTATAGTCATAGTCGAACATACCTATTTCTGGGGCATTTTAGTTTACAGCTATGAGGTTGATAGAGGTATCAGAATTTCACAAAGCATTCCTTTTTTATAATGTGCAGAATTTTTGTCAAAATACTGATTTTACTATTCTAGAAACAAATGAGTCATAATGGTTTCCAAGTAGCTATTAGTACTTGTGTCATTTTTGTACAGAATGTGTTTCAATATGTATAGCACAAAGGGACAGTCAAGCATAAAATACATTAACAGTATTTTACATTTTAAGGGAATGAATACTAGATCTATCTGTGCAAAGTGATTTTGGTAAATTAAGAAACATATATAGAAAATTCCAAAATAAAAAATTTCAAGACAGGCAAACCTAGAAAGCCAATGAAAAACTTCTAGAACTTGAATTCAGTAGATAATTCCTTAAGAGGAAAATGCATAAATAAATATTTACTGCTCAAGTGAAATCCTTCTGACCCTACAAGACTTCTTGTACATTGGCATACAGCGTATAGGGACCCCCTCCTCCCACCAGAGGCTTCCTGTATCCACTGCTACATTGCTTTTTCAAACACAAGAGCAGTAAATACTACATGCTGTGGCTTCCTAGTGAGTATGAAATTACAACAATGCTCATTTTTCTAACTCTAAGATTCATTGCTAAAAATATTCAAGTGTTTCTTTGGAATCATTGAATAGAACATGGAAGAAAGAAACCAGGGAGCCAGGAATCTCCGTGAGAGCAGCACTTGCACCCTCACCCACACATAAGGCTGGGTAGGTTCTCAGGAACACAGCCTGTCCGGGGCAGTGAGAGTGTGAGGTCAGCACTCCGCGTGAGAAGACAGGAATGTGAGGTTTATCTCATTCTTGTAGACTGTTTCAGGGTGTGAGAACATAGAGTAGTCTTCCCTTATGACTTTGTGTCCCTTTGTGTAGAGTGAGATAATTAGTTTCCCTCAAAGGTCTCAGGAATGACTCATGATAAAAGACCCTTCAATTCAGCCAATGCAGTAAGATGTTATATACCACAGATAGCTCCATAAGCCCAAAGAACCTTTTCCCTCACATAACCCTTTTCTGGAACCTCAATTGACATTTCTCATTTCTTTTTTATGCTTATAAAACTTTCAGGGATCATAACTATAGTTTCCCATCATTTCCTGGCCTCTCTATAGCTATAGACTTACCAGCCATGTGACCTTACAGTCAACTTAGTTTAGTGAAGGTAACTCCAGAGACAGCATCAAATGACCCATGTTCAAATTTCATTAGCCTTGTGACTTTGGCTAAGCCAAGCGCCTCAGCATCTTTATCTATGAAAAGGAAGTAATGCCTGCCTGCACTTACCCACAGGACAGCAGTAGACTCCAGTGGAAAAGGGTGCAGTACAAAAATGTTGTATGAAAAACATCTTTGTAGCAAGATGTTTTCACACTATTTTAAGTTCCTTATAGGTTTTTCTTCTTTATCAGCTAGTAATGACTGCTGTTAAGATCTTAATTTAGGGCTGGAGGTATAGCTCAGTGGGGTAAGTGCTTGCCGCTAAGCACTAAGGCCCTGAGTTCGATCCCTGGTCCCGGGAAAAAAAAAAAAAAAAACATTTTAATTTACTTTCTTCCAGTCTTTTCCTAGAGAAAGTTTACAAGTATTTGTGTATTTATAGATTTACTTTTTAAATATAGGTATTTAATGACCCAGCTATCAATTATGAATTCAATGTACATATATTTATTTTGTATTATCAGATTATGTGACTTCCATATATTAAATATTACTATATATTCCTAGATTAATAAAAGTTCATCCAGTACATGGTAACACCTTAATATAACATCCATCAAATATATAAATAATACGATGTACAGTATACATGTATGCAATTTCATATTGTTAAAAACTATGTCCACACATGGTTAATAATGGCTGCATTAGCAATAATGTTACTGTTTCTATCAAATGAGTGAACCATGAATTATTTGATCATTCCTTATTTTTACCTTATTAGAAACACTTGTTGCCAGGTTTTTAGTTTTGGCTTTGTTTTCTTTTTGATGTCGCTCTGGTTATTTGCTGTGATAAACAATACTGTAATAAATATCCCTATGCAAAACCTTTAGTTCCACAGAGGAGGTTATTACAACTGAAACTATCTAATCAAAGCACACGAAGTTTTCAGTCTCTTGCCAACATATGGCCAGTATGTGCATCTGGAATTCTGTGCTATTTAGACTGCAGCAGGGAGAGCTGATTTTACAGCAGCCATCTCAGAATTATTATCTATTTTAGTCACTACTGCTTTTGTAGGCTAAAAAGTAGAATTTATTATTTATATTTACATAATTACTAATGAAGTTTAAATTTGTTGTGTTTTTTGACTTAATTATTTCTGCCTTGAATTATTTCTTATTATTCTTCTCTCCTTCAGTAATTTCCTGATATTTAAACTTTAAAATCAATTTATCTTTCATTGTAACTCAGGAAATGTTCCAAATTTTATCTGCATTTTAATATTGCTTGTGAATTCTGACACAGCATTTATAAGTTTTAAAAATCAAATTTCTAGACAATTTCTTCCATTGCTTTCATTTTTTATATTTTATAAACTAAGACAGGAAATCCATACTATACCTATACATCAATTATTTCAATAAAACTCAGTTCCTACGTTCAAAGACAGCTATTGAGAATGAACGTAAGTCTGATGATACTGATTACTGTCAGTCTGTTGGGGGCCAATCTGAAATTCTCAGCCAGGAGATTATTAAGTATTTCTGGGGTGGGAGGAGTTGGCACCACCCCAGACACAGTCCTATTAATAGGCCACACTATCTCCTGTGCTGGGGCATTTCGCCAACAGTGAGGACCCAGAAACTCTGACATCTGGAAAGCTGGACTGCAGTGATGCCTCTGTAAGTCTAAGCGGACTGAGCTCGTAGCTACGTGACACTGGGGCCATGGGAACAAGGACTAGGACAATGTCAGTGTCAGCGGGGCTGGAGAAGAGTGGCTCCAAATATCCAACAATCAGAATCTGTGTTTGGAAAGTGAGTCTAAAAGGAGGTCAACGGACCTCTGGATCCAAGGACGTCACCATTCCCTCGCTCGTCAGCTCTGCTAGTAAAAGGCAAGCCTTTTGCTTGTTGCCATTTAAATTTTATATTTCTGTCTTTGGATAAGTCCTTTGGACACGTCCTTGATCAGACTAATTTGCTTCCTCGGCAGTATGAAAATGAATCCTGGCTATTACAATAATAATTAACACCCACTAACCTCTTTTTGTGGCTCAGACCCTGATCTACCTCTTCTATGTTCACTGAAGCATTGAAAACCCTTTGAACTTATGGGAACTGTAATTTTCTACATTTTATAGTTGAAGAAATTGAGACAGAGAGAAGTTATGTAACTTGTCCAAGGTTAAGCCAGCATCTGAAACCAGACAATCTGGTTCTAAAGTTGGTACCTTTGTCATATTCTATAATATTCTGTAAAATTTACCTGTAAAAACTTGGAGAAAATATACTAACTTTATCTATGTGGAAAGGAATGTACATTTATTTACATATATATGGAAAGATATAGAAATATGATTTTCTATTTGTAATTCTGGTCAGTGAAAAGGGAGATTTAGGTTATTTATGTCTCTGGCTTTCCCACCTTCTAATCTCCTACTAGAAAACACAGAATAGAAAAAAATACAAACATAAGAATTTCACTACGTTCAAAGTTAGTTCTGCTTGAGATTGCCGTAAGAGAGACCCATACTGAATGTATGACCAAAGCAAGATCAGTCGTATGTAGTTGGCTATTAAATTCCCATCCTCACAGGGGCTTCCCTGGCGGCCTGCTCTGGGCAGAATGGCAGATGGAGCAGAGTGTAGGGCTGGATTCCCAGTAGCAGTACAGTGACAGCCATCTCCCAGGGCACTTCGGCAGCCTAATAGATGGGTGCGTGTTCCTACTACCTTTCTTCTTCCTCTTCCTACCTGGTACCCCATGCAGAGTTGGCCTTCCTGTGGCTGAAGTGTCAGAGTCCCTGGTAGCCACATCTCTGCCTGAGGCTTTATACAGTAAGCCTGCCCCTGCCGTCCCGTCACTGCTCACCATATGGCCCCAGCTCCGCCCTCCACACACTGCTCGACAGGTGTTTTTCCTGTGACAATGGTCTCCTCCGCCCCCTTTCAGAATTCCTCTGTGGATTCCCATCTCCTCTGGGGTAAAGGCTCCCCGCCCCGACCTGTGCCCGGGCACGAGCCCCTTGACAATGCAGCTGCATCTGCCTGTTGTCTGCTTTGCCCTCCTCACTTGAAGTGTGCACTCGGGCTTTATGAGCTACATATGAGTCTTTGAACATGCTTTGCCTCTCACAGGTCTACATTTTTCCCTGTTGTGTTTTTTCTCCTAGAATATCCCCTCCTACCCTCATCCACATTAGGATCCACCGAATCATCATTTCATGTGAACAGGTTCTTCACCATTAACACATCCACAGTGCTGAAGATGTGCTGGGCAGTGACAGTCATCACAGAAAGGAAGAAAGGTAAAAGGCCAAAAGCAACATGAAGCAAACGAAAGAATGGAAACTGTAAGTTACAACCCCGGAAGAAACTATCCACGAGTGAGAAAAACCCCATCCTGAGATCATAGCCAAACGAATCGTGTTAGACCTTGCCTTCCCTGAAACTACCCACTTCCCAAGGGAGGAAAGTTAGCATGAACTGCACTCTGAGGTTTAAAGATAATAAAGTGAAGGGCATGTGTTTTTTATTCCTCATTTCCCCTGCTACATAACTAGTTTGGTACTCTGTGCTAACTGAGATAGACTGATGGAGAGAGAAACAGAGAGATAGGTAGATAGATAGATAGGTAGATAGATAGATAAGCAATCACAACCCACGGTTGGTGCACTATCTTATCCATTGAAGGGCCATTAGATTACAATCCTTGCTTCTCCTACTGAGCTCCATCTAGCTGGTTTTCTGCAGAGGAACAAAGAATTACTTTTCTAAAAAAGAGTTCTCATTAATCAGTCTCCTCAAAACTGCATTTATAAATTGACATCTTGCCAGACTAGCTTTCAGAGAGCTCAGATACGCCTGGGTTAGAGTAACAAACAGCACTGTGTAGCTTACAACCGTGGACATCCATTTCTCACTGCACTTGATGCCATGGTGGACTGACTGCCACCCCGGGTCTCACTTGGGCCTGTCCTGAAAGAGCTTCCTTTGGAATCACTGTGAGCATCATAGCAGAGAAAGAGTAGCAGACATGGACCATCCCTCAGATCTTCTCCTAAGAGACACACCACTTCCACTAACCTTCATTAGCCAGAGCACCGGACCCCTTACCTTCTCATCCCTGGGTCCAAACACCCAGTTCCCACAGCCTAAAGGAAGAGGGATTTATCTGGTCTCAGGGTTCCCGCCCACTGTCAGCTGGCTCCAAGACAGAAATAACATGGTGCAAGGGTCTTGGTCGAGGGACACTGCTCACCTTGTGGCAGCCAAGAAGCAGAAAGAGATGGGAGGAGAGGGAGGGACCAGCTGCCACCTCTGACAGCACACTTAGCACCTTAGGACTGTGCTCCAACTACTTTTCAAAGTGCTGTCTCTTCTGGGGGACACTCTGGCCTCAAAGCATGAGAGCAGGTCAGATGACCGTGGCTGGGGACAGGAGTTTGGGGAGGTAAATACTGACTGACAGTGCGCTCTACCGTGCGCTCCCAGCTGCTACTATTACTGTTTATTCTTTTCTGCGGAGTTTTAGGAGATCCCAATGTTCCAAAGTAGATGTAAAGGGTCTTTACCACATTTCTTGCTTATTTCTGTGACATTCCTGATTCTTTTTGTGAAGTTTGGCACTCAACTTCATGTTACCATCCCGAAGAGAACACACATTTTCATAAAAAGACCAAATATTTGCTTTTGTTTCATTGGTTTGGTTTTTGCCAAAATTAGCTTATTGGATCACCACATTAACTTATTCTAAAGCAAATTCTCATGAATTTTAGATCAGTGACTGTATTTCTAAATCTTTTGGCTTATAGGGCCTGATATTTACATTAACTATATCTTTTGTATTTTCATCAATATTTTAATGAACTGCTATATGTTCATAAATATTTGTTAATAAGATAAAATGAAAGAAAGTGAATGTGTATACTACAAGAAAAAGGCAGTCTCCAGCCCTGACTACACCACCAAACTGTTCTGTAATACATAAAAGACAGGTCCGTGTCTTTGGGTTTAGAAATTCATGATGTCATCGTAATGGAATTGGTGAGACTAAAGAGTGTTCATTATTTAATGACTGTAGTGGCTCTGAAAGGATTCTGCAGTCTGTGTGACCTTGCAATGCCAAGCCACCAAAAGCAAGGGGAAAGAAAAAATTACCTAATTACTTTGGAAGTCATTCTCCCCATGAGTCAGGGAAAAAGCTTAACATCTGCATAATTTGCCTCACATACCGTTTCCAATATTATATTGACTATTTTGAGTTTGTATTTTTTTAACCAGTTTACCTTGAATCACTTCAACCCAGTACCCTATCTCGGTGAGATGGATCAGACTCAGAGTTGAGATAAGACAAGTTACTTTCTTCAGAGGGCTTTTATAAAACCCTGCTTTGCCAAAAATCTATCCACAGCAGTAATTCTCAACTATTTTTATCATTTCTTAAGGAGTTTCCTGGAACCTGCAGTATAGTGTGATGGATGAGTCCAGGTCTTTTCTATTAGCAAGTATGGAAAATTGCATTTATTTGCTTGAAAATAGACCTGCATGTAGTTTCATGTCTGGGACACAGAGAAGCAGTTAAGTGGCTTGATATTTATGCCTCTCTTTTATTTCCTTCTCTAAGGTGCGCACTCCCTCTCTCTCTCTCTGTCTCTGTCTCTCTCTGTCTCTCTTTCTCTTTCTCTCTCTCTCTCTTTCTCTCTCTCCATCCCACCCTCCCTCCCTATCTCTCTACTTTCTAATGTGTAAATGAATGACAGAAAAGCTCTCCTTCCACTGAATTTTTCTTTTGCAGTTGTAAAAGAGAAGATTGCAGAGATACCTCTCAACTCAGCTTCAGCAAGGATATCCTGAATATAGAACTTTCTGGAAACACAGCCACAGTCACTGGTAAGAGACAAAATGACATTTTCATGTCAAGGATTTCCTCCACATGAACTTTTTCAAAATGAATAGGCTACATAGAATAGTATAAATCTAACAATTTAAGCATTTTTGTCTATGTTGGACTAATTTTTCTCTTTCTAGAGTTAAAAGATTGGAATTTTCAAAATTTTATTTTAAATGCAAAGCTATAAATTTTTCTTTGTGGAGTTAATATAACCCTAAACAGATATAACAGAGCTTTGTTCCCCTTTGTGAGAATGATTTTGCATATTTTATGTATGCTTTAATGTCACAGAGTGACATTCTATTCATCTTGGTGACAAAATCTCCTATTTAGCTGATGCTTATCTAAAGAAAAAGTGAAGGAATTAAAGATAGGCACAATTCCATGGGGACCCCAAAATGAGCTTTTATGTACAGCTAAAGCAGAGCACATCATCTACTGCCTTATTTTTCTCTGAGATCCATCTGGTCCACCATGTGAGCATCGTTCGTGGCCCACCCACCTCTTACACACCTTCCAGGAGGCTGTCACCCACATCGGCAGGCCTCAGGTCCCTCCACAGGGAAGCGTCACTATGCAGCAGCTGTCTCGTTTTTAAGTCACAAATTAAATAGAAAGAATGTGGATTTTGTAGGCTTCTTGTAACATTGGATTAAGGGCAACAAAACCATTTCTGGAAAGATTTTTGTTTCTAGAAACCAAACTATCAGACAACCCTGATACAAGTTTTTTTCACTGTTTTCCTCATATCTAAAAGAAGGTAAACCTTTCTCACTTCTAGATGTCATACTAAAAGCAAAACTTTGGGCTTTTTCAGAAGGAAAATAAAGCTACTTGAATATCTTCAATACAGAATACATTAAACATGTACTTCAAAAATAAAACACAAATTTTTGAAGTTTTGCTGTGCCATATATTTTGTTAAATTTGCTACATGTACTGTTTTATTTTCTCTAAAACCCTGGCTATATATTATTATGATTCTTATTTTAAAGTTTAGAAATTAAGACATATAGAAGGCATACAGTGGGTGTGGCAGAGATTTTAATGGAGAAATGTTGGCCAAGTTACAAAGTTTTAGTCTAGCAAGATGAGTAACTTATGAAGATATACTATACAGCATGATGACCATAGTTAATAATCATTTATTGCATACTTAAACACTACTAAGAAAGTGCATCTTATCACCAAAAAAGATAAATATGTGACAGATATATTAATTATCTTGACTTAGTTACTTTACAGTGCATGCACATATCTCAACATGACACTGTACACTGCAAATATGTACAGTGTGTTGATTATACCCTAGTAAATCTGAGGAAAAGACATGCACACCTCTTCAGAGCTGGTGAAGCCATGCTCTGAACCTGTGCTTTTCATCATACAGTGCACTGCATGTCCACGCTTTTCACTGGGAATGTCACTCTCACCCTCAGCGCCATTTCTAGCTCCACTAGCTCTGCCCTAGAAGCAGACAGAAGTGACTCAACATTTCCAGTATGACCAACTAGGTGACACGCATCAAGCTGATTAGGAATTAGGCTGCCAGCTCCACTGCACCTGCGGGAGCCCAGGCAGTTTGTGTCATCTATAAGGTATCAGTGATAACAATGACATCCTTGCACAGTTACTTTAAGAATTAAATGAGATAATCTTCATAAAGAATTTAGTGTCTGGTGCTTATACCAGTTACGATATAAAGACTGTCTTTTTAAGCTTTGTGATTCCCAGGGCCTACTTAATGCCTGGTTTATGGTAGGTTCTCTGATGAATTAGTGAAAACAACATAGGCAAGTGCTATGGTTTAAATATGAATGTCCCTCATGCATTGAGGCCTTGATGCCCCCATGCAGAAACATTCAAAAGTGGGGCCTAGAGAGGTGGCTGGATCCTGAGGGCCACTGACTTCCTCACGGACTGATCCACTGAGGAGCTCAGAGCTGGAGCCTGCTTCGGGGGGAGGAAGTGACGGGAGGCGTGCTTCTGAATGGAGTGTCCCGCCCAAGGTCCTTCATGTCTCTCTCTCTCTCTCTCTCTCTCTCTCTCTCTCTCTTCCTCTCTCCCCACCCCCCCCACTCTAGCTCTTCCTGCTTTCTCTGCTTCCCTGCTACCACGAAGTGAGCAGTTCCCTGTGCCTCGCCAATCCACCACAGCTCTTCTGCCCTAGAGCCTGTCAGTCACACATGGAAACCCCTGAAACCAGGAACCAAAGTTAACCTTTTCTCCTTCAAGTCCTATACTTCAGGCATTTGTCCAGCAACAGAAAGGAGAGCAACACAGCTGGCTTCATTACCAAAAAATGCAACCCCACATCCAAACTAGGTCTGTAACAAATGTGAAGTCTGAGAGATAACTGAGGTCAGATTTAAAGGTCAAAAGCAAAAAGACAGACATAAGCAAAATAAACATAACCCTTGAAAGTAAAAGTAAGTTCAAATCTGGCAGGAACTACAGGAAGAGAAGGCACTGGGACATGGCACCCACACCAGGTTATGAAAGAACACCTGCTGGTCATTTTTCTTTCTTTCTACTGTAAGCACGTATTTGCTAGGTATTTACCATATAACCAGAATGACACTAGGCTCTGAGGTTATAATTAATAAGGCCATTGAAATTACTTGATTTGTTTATTTATTTGTTTATCCTGCTTGCTAGAACTGCAAAGCAGGCTGCTACTAAAGGTGAATTTATCTCTCCTTGATTTCTCCTGAGGCATCAGCATGCTCTATGGCAGATGCCAAACTGACTATGAGTCAAATTGACACATGCAGAACTTGTCTCTACCAAATATTTAGAGAAATGATTTCTTAAGTCACAACACACACTTTGGAAATATAAAAAGAGAGGGAGAGAAAGAGAAAATGAAAATGGAAAAGAATTTGAGATGGGATTTCCACGGACAGAAACAAATTTGGGGCTTCCTCCTATTTGTGTAGGACAGAGAAATCTTGGGAAAAGTATCACTTCTATGTTGTTAGGCATAAGGGATGCACTTTCCAGGCCACATCTGAGCAACAAGGTGTTTCCTTGTAGCTGACAGACACAGAAGACAGAAGCCTAAGCCAGTGAAAACGATCTCTGATGGGCTCCTTGACCGGGCAGCTTTGAGCTATACTCTCAGGTTTTGTTGCAAGAAGAGTTTTGTGTTTCTATTGGATCCAGGACAGGTCCCATTATGGTTTAGATCTGAAATATCCCCACAAAGCCTCTGGTGTCTAGAAGGTAGGTGGATTATGGGGCTCTATCCCACCCATTGACAACAGACTGAGACAAGGAGCTAAAGTAACTCTCTCTTCCTCTAAGTCGAGTGAACGGAGAGAGGCTGTGGTAGATGACAAGCAGTGGTCAACCTGTAACACCCAGCTGAACTGAACCAGCACAGTGCCCACCTGAGGGTGGCTGCCAGCTGCATAAGAGACAGAACTGGAGAAGGAGAGAGGCTGTTGGGAGCTGGTAGAAGCTGCTGGGTGCTGTTAGAAGATGAAGCCAACCTGTCCCTCCCACCATGTACATCAGCCAGAAGAAGGCCTGAATTCAAAAAGGAAAAACATCTGACACTGAATCAAGCTTATTTCCTACTAACACTTTATACTTGGCCTCTCCGATTTTTTCTTTGAAAGTAGTTGTGTTTCTTGAAAGAGAAGATGGGATATGCTAATGTGAGCAGAAAAGGTCTGAAAACGCCCCGGGTTCTGACTCAGCAAGAGATACAATACTTCACTGAATGTCTGAATTAAAGCTGGAGACAGCAGTGTAGTGTTGTTTTCATATTGTGTTTCATGAGTCACTTTTATATTATGTATCATGAGTCAGGTTCTTTGACAAAGGTGTGAATCTCACGAATAATCTCTCTCTCCCTCACACAAACATGTACACACACACACACACACACACACCTCAGAGATCTTTGGATTTGTCATTAAAAGGAATTGTAAAACTTTGATATAATATACTTTACTGGTAAACAACTAAATTTTCATCTTTTTTTACTCAGTATATTGCAGAGAAGAGAACAAATAAAATACTTAACCCAGACAATGCCTTGCACATAGTAAGTGTGAGATAAACAATAGCTACGATCACTTAGGACACGGCCGTTCGTGCGTCCCGGAGGGGTAGTCACTGGCACAGCCACTTCCTTTCTCCCCCTCGCACGCTGCTGTATTTACCACTTACAAAGAAACACATTATGCATCTCTTTCAATTTGTACCTGTTACTTGCAGATACCGAGCCACTTTCCAGTCGTCAGAAAAAAATCACACACGTGTTTTAAACCCTCAACAAAGTCAAATATTTACGAAGTTCTAGAAGGCTAATAAAGAGCAATTCATGGAGATGTGTCTGAAGAATGAGTCTTTGTACACTTGTGGAAAACTCTACTGAGAGTGTTGACCTCCACATCCCAGCAATAATTCACCTGACCTTCAGTGTTATCACGGCTTTTCACATCCTCAGGAGCCTTTGTCCATGTCAGAATAGAGTGCCACAAGATCAACAGGGATGCCTGATCAAGCCAGTGTTCTTCTATAGTCTACCTTTTCACTAGTGTGGATCACAGTTGTCAGAAGACAGAAAAGGGCAAAGCAGGAGTTTCCCCTTTCCTTCCTGTCCCTCCCCACTCCGAAGCCAAATAGTTTAAAGTTCTCCCTTTTCCAGCTCTCTCACATCAGCACAAAATTCAAAAGTCTTAAATTTCCTGACAATATGCATCCTCAGCATAAAAATCTAAATAAAGATTAATGATTTTTGAATCTTGTCACCACTGGGGCTCTTCTACTCTTGGCCCTGTGATTTAGTCTTTATCATTCCTCATTTATAAGATTTTTCTGTGATTTATAGATCAGGAAAATTAAACACCAGGCCAAGTGACCACTAAGTGCTGGAGTTAAGGTCAACTGTTAGCCCTCTGAAGCCACACTACTTGTTTATTTAAGTATCTTATGCTTTCTCAGCCTCTTAAAAAGTATGTTGTGCTCTGTAATGAGTTGGCTTTCTGTAAAGAAGTAACAGACACAGTGGCGCAAACCCACCATTCCACCGTTGTGGGAGGCTGAGGCAAGATGGTCACAAACTCAAGCCCAGCCGGGGCAACTCAGTAACTCCGTGAGGGCCTGTTTCAAAGTTAACAAGGTGGGATGCCGCTCAGCGAGCCCTTGAGCTCCATCCCCAGTACAAAGAAGGGGGAGAAGGAGAAGCAAATGAAGGAAAGAGGAGGAGGAGGGAGAGAGGAAGTGGAGGGCGGGGAGGAGGAGGAGCGGTAGGAGCGCTTCAGCAGTTAGGACACACGTTCTCCTATCCAAATATCCCTGAGCCCGCAGCCCTCTTCCCACGAACAGGTTGTCACAACCTTCCAGGCAAGGTGGTGCCACTAGAAAGGGAAATGCGGAGGGTGAGGAGACAACACATCACACGAAAACCAGTCTTGCAAGCAAGGAGCGCTGACTTCAGCCTTTCCAACTGTGTGGTCCATCACAGCCCTTTGTAGAGAGCATGAGCAGAGTCAGAGTGCATAGAGAGAAAAGTCCACCTTCCCGGCCTCGAGCACAGCATTGTGCAGGGCAGGGGCCGCTTCATGTGCTGAGCCAACTAGTGGCAGTCCTGGCTGAATTATCCGTGGGGTCAGTAGGCACAGAGGCAGTGTGGGTTTATCTGGTAGGATGCAAGATCTAAAGAGATAGAAAAATGCCCATGAAGAACTTTACAGATAAACACCTCTGGTAGGAAGTGGCATCTGCAGTGACTGTTCTGATATTGGAAGGGAGATGTTAGTTGTACATCGTAAGTAAACTTCTGTTTGCACCCGTAAGAATAACAACTGATAAATCAAATGCATCAGCTGGATGTGGTTCTCAGTCTCACCGCCAGCAAGAAAACACTGCACGGTTTGTTGTCTTTCTGTGCTGCACCTACAGATGACCCACTACATCAGCCACGCGGTGAGCCATGCTCTTCCTTTTCTCCCAAGGGACTATTGTGAAGAGTTCCGGGCTCTGAATATTTTTCTTCCTCTCTTAGTTACCTCCTTACTCTGCTTTCTCCCAACATTTCCTTACATGTACAAATAGAAAAAATTTTGAATTTACACATATGCTTATTATGATAGTTCTCAAATATTTAATTTACAAAAATTAATATACTCTTGCAAATATGTTCCAAAGTGCATTTTAAATATATTAAATATATTTCAATGTCTATTCCTAAATAACTTTCCAAATGCATACAATGAGTTTACATGTATTAACTTTACTTAGAGTTACTGGAAAAAAACAGACTCCAAATTAATGCTCACTACTGCGTGGGCATGCCTTCATTTCACACCGGCTTCAGCAGCACCACAAAATGGGTACTGCTAGGTCAGCCAGTGGAATTAGTAAAGCATGTAGCTGATTCTCAAGGTGGGCTTCTCTACTAAAATCACTTCAGGCCCTAATTATTTTTTGGCATGGGATAACTTTGTACTTTTTCAATATACTAATGAGCCTCATGATTTAGTAAATGGGGAGACTGGACCATTTTAATACTCCATGATCTACAAAAAGCTCATTTGACTCTAACCTAGCCTTCAACATTACAAGTAAATCTTTGTGGAAAAAATGTATAAGAGGAAAGTTTTGAACTTTCATTTGAACAATAATTTCCTATTTGCAAATGTCTTACACTTAGAATTCTTACAAGACTATACAGCCAGTTTTACATTTGTCAAATCCTGTCAGCTCACTTTTATCCTAAGCCTACCCAGGTCTTGGAGATAAATTACTGTTCTTGCATCAACAGGCCTAAAATTACAAAATTACATTTCCAGGGACACCATACGTAAGCTCCATTGCAGAGAAAGGATTAAGTTTGGCAAATACTTAAGAGTTAAGAGTTAAGTAAGCCCATTTCTTTATTAACTTTGTGAAAGAAAAAACTTATCATTCTTCCAAAAAGGTCTGTGTTTACTGTGGACCCAGCTTTTGATACCCTCACTTTTCTTCTCCAGAAATATTTAGAAGTAATGATCCAGATGCCTCCAGTTAATTAAAAAGTATCAGAACATGGTGAAGACACTTCTGCAAGGAAGGGGATGCTGTGTGGCATCAGCATTAGGCAATCCCCTGTCAGGAAGCAATTACTGAACAATCTCTTCTGCCCAGTCACAGTTCTAATGGCGTTGTGAGAGAGAATGAGAGAGAGAATCCCTCCTCACCAGTTGAAAAGCTACACAGCTATGAGGGTGCTCACAAGAGCCACATTATGTCTACATCACAGTCTCTCTCTTCAAAATAAGATGAAGAGGGTATACCTACTATAATACAGGGCTTTCTACTTCTTTTAGTTCTGACTCTGTATTACAGATGAAAAATCGTTAGTTTTTTTTTCCATTTCTGGTGTCCAGCTCCCCAAGACTATTAAGGGCTCAGCAGCACTCAATCTTCTCCAGATGATCCAAAAAGACTTGCTTGGGAGAAACAAGTTATCCTTTATTTTGACCTCTGGAGACCCACCCAGGTCACAGGAGCCAACAGGTGCGAACATGCACACTGATGCAGACTGTACTTACAGTCACAACACTGACCACTTTTCCCCACCACTTTAGCACAGCCTAACAAAGACTTAGGTCAAAATCATCTGTACCCTGCAAACAGATGTCCCAACTGCTGCTTCTCCCCGCTTCCTCTCTACAACTTACACATACCCATCAGCCTTTCATTTTTGTTTTTACTCCATGACTACCTTAAATATTCAAGTAACAACAGGCAAGACATTCGGCATAGCATTTTCTCTCTTGGATACCCAGATGCCATAGTAAATAAGGTGATTTCTGGTGCTGGGTGGTCAAAGTCAAGCAGGAAGTCACAGCTGAGTGGTGTGTGTCCAATTGCCTTTGAATGTCTTTTTTTTTTTTTTTTGTACCAGAAATTGAACTCATGACCTCAGGCTTGCAAGGCAGGTGCTGTTCCACTGAGCTATATCCCCGACCAATTGCCTTTGTATGGACTTGCTTCTGGTATGTCTTCTAAAAGAGCACTGCCAGTCTTACACCATTCTGCAGGCAGCTTACCCTGGAGCAGATGGAAGGCCTCTATTTTCCATTATTGTTCATAAAGACAGCTCTGAGAGTGTTCCACATTAAGTCCTCACTCCTCTGTCTGTTCTTCCTTTCCTCCATCACTTCCTGCTCTGAGTCTGTGTTTTCTCTTTTCACAAGGTCTCTAGCGGCCACTCACACCCTAGAAATAAAGTAGGTTCACAGAAAAGCCCGGAACAGCATACTTGGAAACAATTCTTTCCAGGGAGTAACAGAAGAAGGAATGTCTTCACTCATGATCTTACCTTTGTCCCAAGAAGCACACATGAATACCAGAGGGGTTCTGTAGAGCCAGAACTTCCAGCCCCACAATTTACCCCACTGAGTGTTCAAGATTCCACAGAGATATCTCAGGAACCACCAAAGGCAAAGGTAGGACAAATCTGACAGGACAACTACCCATTAGCACCACACCCAGCCACAGGTGCACGCGCGCGCGTGCACACACACACACACACACACACACACACGCACACACACACACACCATGTAGAACTGCTTTTATTTACACATTGACCCTCTGTATCAACCATGGTCCAAAAATACATTTTAAAACTTGCATCAGTAGTATCTGTACTGAACATATATGGACTTTTATTCTTCTCACTAGTCCCTAAATGATACAATAAAACAGCTATTTACCTATCACTTTCATTATATTAGATATTGATAGAATAATAAAGATATTAGTATTGGGTAATAACTATATTAGGTATTAATATAATACAATCATCTGTAGTGATCTGGAGATGATTTAAAATGTATAGGAGGATGTGATAAATTTCATGCAAACACAACGGTATTTTATACAAAGAATTAAAACAGCTCCAGATTTTGTGCAAAGTCTAGAACCAAACCCCAAATGGCAACTTGGTATTTTGAATTTTGACCCTCTAAAAATATTTTTATAAAGATTTCATAAAGAAAATGTACTATACTATATTTTTGTTTATATTTGTAAAATATAAATACTTTATATTAATATAAATTATATTTTATTTTTATATAAATATATGTATATACTGTACTTTGTATACTTATATACTAATATGAAATATACTTTATATTTATATTTATAGAAGTATATTTATTTAGAAATATACTTTATATTTATATTTATATTTTATTTATATTTAAATATACTTATATTTTTATAGTATATGAAATATACTTTATATTTATATTTATTTATAGAAATTACTTCACATTTATGAAATATACTGAACTATACTGTGCTATATTTTCAAAAAGGAAATATACTGATTCTAAGTCAATCCCTTTATTTTATAAATGAGAAAACTAAGATCTAAAGAGATTAGATGTCTGTCCTATGACCACATAAACAATGAAGGGACAAGCAGGGACTTGAACCTCAGGCCTCTGAATCTGTATCCACCTTGCATTAGTATTTTGTTGCTTTTCTTCATGTCAACAACATAGTTTATCAAATGCTTCTGTTTACTCTTTCTGATTTACACTAGTTTGTCCAAAGCAGGATGTACTCTTAAACTAGTAAATCCACTAAATTGTATAGATTGAGTAAGTAAAAATCAGTAAGAATGAACTCTCACAAATCTTTTGGAACCCTTTCATTCCCTAAGGAAAATAAACCATCAAACTTTTATTATGGTGGAACATATTAGAAGTTGCAGACACAACCAAAAACACACTCAGCCACCTTATCTTTGACAAAGGGGCCAAACATGTTCACTGGAAGATAGTCTCTTTAGTAAACAGTGCTGGAAAAACTTGTTCTCTACATGCTAAAGATTAAAACTAGACCCATGTCTATCACCATGCACTAAACAAAGTCAAAATGGATCAAAGAGCTAAATATTAAAACAGAAACACTAAATCTACCGGAAGAAAAGGTAGGTTGAAATCTTGAAGACATAGGGGCAGGCAGAGTGTTCGTGAGTAAAAACCAAACTGCAAAGGAAATACTTAAAACAACCAACAACTGGGACGTCATCTTCTTGAAAAGTTTTTGCACATCTAAAGAAATCACCAACAGAGTGAAAAGAAAACCCACAAATTGGGAAAAAAATTTAGTGAACTGCCCTTCAGACCAAGGACTTCTATCTAGGACATATAAAGAATTTTTTAAAAATCAGGCCCCCTAGATTCAAAGACTCAATCCAAAAATGGGCATCTGAAATGAATATATACTTCTCAAATGAAGAAATACAAATGGCAAATAAATACATGAAAAAATGTTCAACAGCACTGGTCAGTCAGAAATGCAAATTGAAACAACACTGAGATTTCCATCTCACCCCAGAAAAAAATGGTTATCATCAAAAAATTAACCAATAACAAATGCTTGAGGGGCTGCGGGGGAAAAGAAACACCTCTCCTCTGCTGGTGGGAGTGCAGACTGGCACAACCACTGTGCAAATCAGTGTGAAGTTTCCTCAAAAAACTAGGATTAGAGGTCCCATTCCTCCAGCTATTCCTCTTCTGGGTATTTTCCCAGAAGAATTGAAAACATCCTATCACAGCGATATATGTGCACCCATGTTTATAGCAGCACAATTTGTCATAGCTAAATCTTGGAAACAACCCAAATGTCCATCAACCAAGGAATGGAAAAAAGATGTGGTATTTTTATACAATGGAGCACTACTCAGCTACAAACAAAGATAAGCTCAAGGCTTTTATAGGTAAATGGTCGCACCTAGTGACCATCCTCAAAAGTGAAATAAATCAGACTCGCACGCGTAAACATCATATTGTCTCCCAGTGTAAGAAACTGAAAGAGAAAATATGATCCCAAAGGTGCACTAGATATAGTGAAAGGGAAAGAAACTGCTCAAAAGGAAAGAACTGGGATGGGGAAAAGGAGACAAAAAGGAAGGAAAAAAAAAAAATATATATATATATATATATATACACAAGATAGCTAAGACAATTGTACCACTAATGTCTATTAGTTCATTGAAAAGAGTAGTAGTGCTTATATTGTTTGATCAATTTTGCATCCCTGTATCTAGTGATCTGAACAACTGCTTTGATGATAACAATATGCAATGTAACAACCATTGTTAATTTCCTATCATCTTGTTTTGAAATTCTGAATTGCTTTTGTTTTTTATCCTTTTTAAAATAAAATTTTTAAATTTAAAAAAATGTTTACTCTAACAAAATGTCAATAAGATCAAGAGACATGCTTTATAAAGTTATATAGCTCTTCCATACCTATCAAGGGAACATTACTATGTGGTCATAGAATGACTAGATCCAGAGGAGACTTTTAAAATTTTATCCACATGTTTTAAAAGGTAAGTTTTTGAGGAAAGGGAGAGGGAAATGACCTGACTAAGTCTTAGGTATACAAGATTTTTTTTACTTATCAGTACTTTTTTATTTATGTGTTCTTCTGTCTATAAGTACAAACTGATCATGGAGAAGAAATAAATCTAGACAAGTAGGCTTCACAACCAGGGTCCGTTTTCAGGAGACTTCTGTCTCTTACAGAAAGAAGCTGAGACAGAAGCCAGAGACTTTTGAAAGCTTCACAGTCTAGAAAAACAAACATGCTCTGGTAAAATGCCCCTTATTTAGTTTAAGACTCCAAAGTGCTGAGGCCTGGAAGTAAGTATGAAGTAGAGATGGCTCAGTCATTCTAGAAGCAGGAAGACGCTTTCACATTGTGTTAATTTCTGCAATTCAAATGAGATGATGTGAAACCAGTGGTGCCCCTCGCTTCTTGCCCGAAGAAAACACACCATTAATAAGGCACAGGACTTCACAGTTTTCCATATACATCATGCAGCACAATGACAGTAACCGGGCAATGTAATTAAAGACCAAGAGAAATAAGAGACAACAGATTTATAGTTACACGGATGAAAATCCAGATGATGAAAATCTGATATACAGTTATGTATGCTTCTATTAATATGTTCAAATGGATCAGGAGATTAAGAACTTTGACAAACAAAAATATATATATAAAATAAAACCAAGCAGAATTTTGGATGTGAAAATATAATAACTACTATTTAAAACTATATGATGAGTCTCAAATGAGATTATACACCTCTGAGAAAAGAATTAATGAACTAGAAGCAAAACTGTAATAAAGCAATCCATAGAGTGCCTGCAGAAACGGAAGTATGAAAAATACAGGCAGGATGTAAGGTGATACAACGGGAATCTCTAACAAAAGAAAGAGAACAGAAAATAAATGAAGTAGGCAGATGAAGGAATTCCAAAGTTCCCAAGCAAACCTCTTTCAAGGAAGATTAAATCACTCACCTTAGCAGTATCTTCTGTAACAATCAATGCTAACAGAAAATAAAATGATAGAATTCTCAGCTATAATCCAAGAATTGTATAATTAGCCTAATTTCCATTTTCCTGAATTCTAAAACAAATTGAAAATATTCTCCTAGTAAACTACTTTTAACAAGAAGAAATTAACATCAAATATATGGTAGCCATAGTAGTATGCTTTATTTTATTAGTGGCAAAAAATGTTTATGTGCCTCTGGATTTAAACAGCTCTTCAAATACTGCATTTTTTTTTTGCTTTAGTACTTGCAAATATGACAACATATTAGCCTATAAAACTCAAAGCAAAAAGTATCTTACAATTGCTTTGGTAAGCCTTTAAATGTTACTTAAATTTTGAGGGATAAAATGTAACAAATACCAGGTGTGTGACTCCATTTAGTATTTTTATGACAATAAATGTGACCAAGAAGTAACTGAATTTAGGGAAATTATTCCCCAGGGATGTGGTACTGACTAATCAATTAGAAACAAACTCAATCCTTGGGAAAATTTTTATTTGTAAAATCCAACCTTTAATATTAAAATGTTTAATTCATAAAGATACTCTCTTAAAAGCTGCTGGCAAAAATATCCCAATCCCCAAACACTATAGAAAGATGTATCATATAAAAGTCAGTTAACCTAAGGTTTATTTTGGACTCTATTTGATATAATATAGGATGGATGAGATTGAACTAGTGTCCAGTGATGTGTGCTCTGGAAGTTGCTGGAAATCCAATCAGAAATCGCTTCACTCATTTAACAATGAATGTCTCTGGTATACTTTTGGCTGCGAAAGCTAACTTGAAAAGATTAATTTACTTCTAAGAGGTGAGTCATTTACTAACCAGTCTGTAGTTAAATGAAGTCAATACTAGGAAAACGTTTCCAATATGTTCTTAGTAATATTCATATCCCAGACTAATTCACAAGGGGGAATATTTGCCACACCCTGCCTTTGGGTAACTGTTTTACTTTGATCAAGCTTGATGAAATTTGTTCCATACCGCAACATATAAATGAAGCGACATTTACAATTCCAACACATTGTAAAATAAAGGTTGCAGATCCCACACTTGTACTGGGTTAGCTGGATGATGCGAACCACAGCTCTCTTATACCATGTGGCATTGCCATTGCTGTACAGAGAATAACATGTACTGCTGCAATAATTACAGAGGCAGCTCTATGAAAACAACGGTTTAGGAGACTATTTTTCTTAGGAAGTACTTTTCCCTTTGGCAAAAGAAAATAGAATGATGAACAGAGAGAAAGCAAATACCAAACCTAGCCAGAGAGCATAGTTCATATGAATATCAACAGACAAGAGGTCAGTGACACTAGATCTAGAATCCAAAAAAACAAGGTTTCCAAACCAGAGCAAAAATCAAGCTAAGAAAGATAAGCAGCCCAATTCAGGTGTTGGCTAACCTTTCTCTATGACAAAAGGAGGACTGACCGACATAGCCTTGGCTTTAAGATGATACCAGTGTGAGTTAATAGGTTGCTCTGCATTCATCAAGTATGGGGTTTTATTTGCCAGCTGGACTCTGTCAGAACAATATTTTCAATGTTAGTTTAATGATTTGGGGTTGATCTAAATCTTCCCTTCATTGTAAATCCTTCTTAATTATTAAAAGTAATCTACTACATGTAAAAAGCAAACAAAACAATTCCACTAAAAGTGGGGATCCGGGGAAGATGGCGACCGGGTGAGCAGCAAGGGAGCGAACCTCCTTAATAAACACCACCAGCTCGAGACAGACTTGGTGAGCGTGAATGCCGGAACCTCGGCTGGGAAGTTTAAACTGGGCGTATTTCTCTGAGATGC